>JAYKAV010002972.1:0-41669 GCA_035582835.1 Phoebastria nigripes | reverse complement strand
GCGTGATGGAGCCCTGCTTTCCTGGAGATGGCTGAACACCTGCCTGCCGATGGGAAGTAGTGAAGGAATTCCTTGTTTTGCTTTGCTTGCGTGCGCGGCTTTTGCTTTATCTATTAAACTGTCTTTCTCTCAACCCATGAGTTTTCTCACTTTTACCCTTCCGATTCTCTCCCCCATCCCAGCTGGGGGGAGTGAGCGAGCGGCTGTGTGGTGCTTAGTTGCTGGCTGGGGTTAAACCACGACAAAGATGTAAGGTATTAAGAGGTCAGAACTGTCATTTTAACAGCACAAATGCAAAGAAATAAAACCTGAATCAACAACTCAGCAACAGAAAATCTTTSTACAAATACTTTTCAGAACATTTAGTCTCAGCCTAAAATTGCAGTCACACTGAGAATTTAATTCTGTTAATATTAAGGGACTTCGGAACTTCAGATTCATTCCCCTTTTGATCTTTGGAGGGGGGGCAGGAGGGAACAAGAAATATGGAGCTACATCRTGGTTTCATCCCCATCCTTCTAAAACAAGTATGCAAAAAGTACAATGAAACAAACCCAGAATGAGAGGAATAACTGAGAAATATACTGAGACCACTGTAAATTGAAATAACAACCCATTCATTTCTAAAGGGCAGGAGTTCTGAGGAGTGCACAGAATCTATCACGGACTTGTTATTGCAGATGAGTTTGCATGAATCACACTTACTTGCTAAGGAAAGTACAACAGTACAAAGCTCCAACATATGTCAGGAAGACCTTGGAAGCAGAGAGCCCATCGGTTTCGCATCATTGTCCACCTGTTGCTGTGTCTCCCCAAGTGTCACTGAGACCTAATTCTTTCACCATCYAATGTCTAACTTTTGTAGTGGCCTCTGGGACCTGCTCAGAACAGCCCAAGGAAAACAAGAAAAGAGGGCCTTTCAGGCTGCTGCCACCAAGAAGCTGTAAGAACCGTAATATCTCTGTATAAATCAATTCAAGTCTGTCGAAGCGTATCCAGACAGCTTAGCTTGCATGATCACGCCGTGTTCCCTGGTGCTCTTATATTGCATACCATAATAGAAGTCACTGATACTAGCAGGGCACACTGCTCTTTCTTACATACATAACACAGCATCATGCCAGATCAGGAGTGACAGCTGCCTGCATCTGCTGGGAAGGGGGCAATTTTGGCATGGGAAGCTTCACCTGCGCTCTTCTGCCTATTGATAGCATCCCCAAGAGAAGAGGTTATCACCAGCAGTCTCCGGCAGAGATCTGCAGGGATAGCACCAGCACCAGCCACTCCTGACCAAGTGGGAGCCTTCTGACCAAGTGGGAGCCCTCTGATCAAAGCTGCCACCAAGGATGGCATGACCATGAAGAGGTTCAAGAGAAACAAGTTCACACTCCCTGAAGAAGGCTGAGGATGGCAAGCCCTGTTAGACAGCAACTGCATCTCTGCAGGGGTCAGGGCTGCCTAGCACTGCTGACAGTATGATGGCACAGCAGTGCATTTGCCTTCCCCCACTGCAGCTAACACTCCCTCTCACCCTTCCCAACCCAGAGGACAAGTTACAGATTGCCAGGGGCAATCACAGGAGAGTGGCTGCAGAAAGGCATGAATGCTCAGAGGCTCTTGCACAGGACAGCATGGCCTGAGGGACACACAGCTCCTCGAAATCTGGGTCAGGGCATGCAGAAGGGCCCCAGTGGGCACCTTCTAGGCTGGGTATCCTTTCAAGGATGCTGCTGCAGCATGGACTCTTCTGATGAACTTCAAGGTAGCATTAAAGGGCCTCCTGTGTAAAAAAATACAATACCATATAACAACATAACAGATACCTACTCCCGGCAACACATTTTCTTATTGTTTGCATGCTCTTCTGTGACAGTATACGAACAAAGCTATTTTGCACTGATTTCACTAAGAATTGTGCTACTGGATTAGTGGCAATAAGATCAAGGTAAAAAGCCTTAAATAGATTTTTAACAACACTTTAAATTTGTTGATTAAGGTTGTTAGGGGATTAGAAACAAGTTTAAGTCACTGAGGGAAAATGATCTTAATTTCTGTTTAGAAATAGATTCAGATAAGTAATTCCTTTCGCTTCAGGAATCATGGAAAAATTTGGGTCAGGCTGTTATTAAAATTATTTTCTTTCCTTCTTCACCTCAACATCTTAAAAGGTACACATTAATATATTCCTGCAGCAAACATATGTTGGAGAGCCCCTCATTCCCTGTAAAAAGCATATTGTTTTCCACGGCCCAAGCACCAAGTCTGTACTTCAGGAATTCACGTCCTTCCGGAGATAACTGGGTTTTGTTATCAAGTCATGTATGTTATTTTTATATTCTATAAAACACATCAGTATATAGCTCAGCCTCTGTGAATTTGTTGAAATGTTGGGAAATGGTAGAAGAGATAGTCACAGGACCTGCTTACTGATTAATTTGACTTTACCTGATTGAGGGTGATTTAATCTCTCTATTGATGAGGAGGKAGCCAAGGGAAATTTGACAGCAGAGTGAGGTCCCAAAAACGTGTCATGTGAATGAATGCAACTCTGTGTGCCAAGCACTGTGCAATTCTCTGGATTCAGGCACAGAGCTCATATGAGCGGATGCTGTGCACTGAGGATTAGGCTGCTTTTGTTAGTAATGCTCATAAATCAGAACTTTCCTCAAATGGCAATAAAATTAAAATTAGGAGATGTAAGAAGATCAAACACCTGTCTCTGAAAAAACAGCGTATGATATTGCTTGTATTCTTCTTGATTTTCAGTGTAATATATTCCATGGATTTTCCTTTTCCAGAATGTAACATTGAGTCAAAACTTAGCTTTCTGGGAGAGGGAAGGAGGGTAGAGGAAGGTAGACAGGAAAGGAAAACAGCCATAATGAAAGAAAGCAAGAACTCCTTTAATAAAATTAACAGTCTAGAGCTAATGTGCATACATATGCCTTGTGCACCTATATGCTGATGTGCATATATACCTGTTTTCCTAATGCCTCCACTGATTGTATATAGATCACATGCAGGGAAAAAAAACTCAAAAAAACAAAAAAACAAAACACATGGAGGACAACGGATGCTCTTTTTTCAGTTTGATGCCTGGAATGTAATAGGATTTTGTGGAAATAAATCCTGACTTTGATGTTACATGCAATTTTCTAAACACCATAATTTCTTCTAAATGCTTAGTTCAGTAACCAGAGCAGATACTTCTTTTATTCATCCCAGTCACTAAATCATTATTTAGGTTCCTGCATGGGGTGTATGGGAAACTATTTCTAAACACTAAAGCCTGAGAAAACAAAGCAACAACACAGTATTAGTAACTGAGAAATTTCTCACAACTTTTCTTCGTATAAAGCTGGAAGTATAAGATACATTAGAGTCTCTGTCTCATTAAAGCAAGTATTTTACATCAAGTCAAACCAACTGCATGGGAATATTGTTTGTCCAAAGTGACTGTGTGTTCTCATTGCTTGATATGAAGATCAGCTCTGATGCGATGGCCTGACAAGTTGTATTTGCACTGGACATGGTGCCAGGTTTTAGTGATGTATTTATCAGTTCTTGAGGCAAGTTAAGCAATGGACCATGAAACATAGCAGCTTACTTACAACCAATGAGGCAAAGCCACGAAAAAGTTTCTAAAGCTGGCCCCAAATGGACTACCAAAATAAACAGAACAAGCACCATGAAAAACACAGTGGTTTTGTTTCTTTTTTTTTTCTTCATTCTGAAAATTAAACTTGTTTAATGCTTTCTACACAAACAAGGGTTAAAGTCTTAGTGTTGAGTCTAGATACAAAAAGTGATGCTAGACATGGGTTTTTGTTTTATTTTTTACATCTCAGAGATCCCTTCCAAAAACTTTGTTTTAAAATCTGGTCTTCTTAATGGCACCTGCAGTAAAGCAATGTTTGTGTGTGGTGGGTTGACCTTGGCTGGCTGCAAGGTGCCCACCCAGCCGCTCTCACTCTCCCTCCTCAGCATGACAGGGGGAGAAAATAAGATGGAAAAGGTCATGGGTCAAAATAAGGACAGGGAGATTGCTCACCAATTACTGTCACGGGCAAAACAGACTTGACTTGGGGAAATTAATTTAATTTTATTGCCAATTAATAACGAAGTAGGATAGTGAGAAATAAAAACAAAACTAAAAATACCTTCCCCAACCCCTCCTCCTTCCCAGGCTCAACTTCACTCCTGACTCTTCCACCTCCTCCAGCGTTTTTTGCCCTTTCTTAAATACGTTATCACAGAGGTACCACCACTTTGGCTGACGGGCTCAGCTGTGCCCTGCGGTGGGTCTGCTGGAGCCTGCTGGAACTGGCTGGAGCCAGCTGGAACCGGCTGTGTCTGGCACAGGGCAGCCCTGGCCTCTCCTCACAGAAGCCACCCCCGCAGCCCCCCCTGCCAGCACCTGGGCACTGACACCCAATACACAGTGGTTGGTTGAAGACACAGGAAAACCTGTTTTTTTGAATCTTATTTACAACTCCAAGGAAGAATTGTAAAATCCTATTAATTTACATCTCCTCCAAGTTACTTGAAGACTTCAGATCCGTCCAAAGACCTTCAGAGAGGTCTGTGAAACAGAAAACTGTCGGGAGTTACGAACACGGGCCTGCACACCCACAGCACCTAAGCCGTACAGAGGTTTTACTGAAAAGGGGCCCTTATAGCTTCTCTCAGTGCAGAGCTGCATTTTGCAGAGAGGAGGAAAGCCCTACAGGGTGTCCGTGACACAAAGTGGGGGTTCGGAGGGAGGAATGGGAAAAACAGTACCTCAGGAGGAGAAGGGGAAACATTTTTGCGTTACTAACGTTACTTACTCCTTCTGTCCAGGCCGGGAGGAGCAAACACATCTTGGACAGTTGTTATTAAAACCAGGAGCTCTTCAGAGAGCAGAGCTTTGCAGGGCTATAACGTTTCACCGTGTGGGTCTGGATGGTTGAAATACAAGTCCTATCCGCTTTGTGAGGTTTATTAAAAATACTGTGGTTTCACAGGAGTTGCCCTCTGCAAGTCACTTTGAAGTCAAAGCATCTGATGATCCTTCCAGGATATTCATCTTTCATTAAGCCCTCAAAGTCTACTGCAGGTACAGATGCTTTTCCACATGCATACAAGCTAGGAGTATGGTAATAGAATCACAGAATCATAGAATGGTTTGGGTTGGAGGGTCATCTTGTCCAACCCCCCTGCCATGGGCAGGGACATCTTCAACTAGATCAGGTTGCTCAGAGCCTCATCCAACCTGACCTTGAATGTTTCCAGGGATGGGGCATCTACCACCTCTCTGATACCACCTCATACGTAACAGTCTACTTCAACTTTAATAAAAAGTTATTCACCTTCTATATACAGAACAGTTTCAGTGAAGTAATATATTTGCACTTTAAGAAAGGAGAATGYGCAAAATTTTCACACAATTGCAAATATGCTCAATTAATTGCAACCTATGGAAATACCATTTATATCAAGAGGCCTATGATAATTAAACATTCCTTTGTGATATCCATGCTACRTATCCAGAAGTACAGACATTTTTTTCCCATTCCAAGGCAGACTTTTTTTGCCCCACGTCTTCCCAGCATTTATGCACGCTCAACAGACAGTCCGGTCGCCTCCAGAGAGGTAAAAAGTCAAGAAGCAGAACAGCCCAGGCCAGTCTCTTGTCTATACTACCGTTATGTCCGCCGTGGCACTACAAGAGCCGCCCGGCTGAGCTGGAGCAGCGTGGAGTATCGTTACCCCCCAAAGCCAGGAATTTGGTGGCCGGGGACAGCAGCGAGGGCAGGGCTCGGCTCAGCCTGTGGGCCGAAGCAGCACGCAGGGAGCAAACCAGAGCTCCCACCCAGAGGCACTATTTATTTCACRTACTGCGTCACTGCTCACCGCCCCATAGCCCCGTGAAAGGATTCCGCCTCTGCCTCCACCCCGCCGCCCTTCTCTGGCTGGCTGCCGGGAGAGGCTGGGTGCACGCCCGCCATCCCGGCCTGCYGCGCGGCACAGCCGGCAGAGGCTCCGCACGGGCGGGGCGGAGGACGCTAGTTTCTGCTGCTGCGGTTTTTTGAAACACAGCTACGGGCGGCTTCTAAAGCATTCTGTACCGCCGGAAGAAAACGGAAGGGAAGCAGAAAGCCAGTCTGTAATTGCAGCCGGGGCTGAAACATTCTCCCAGCTGGCCGCACCCGCTCGGTGTAAGGCCGAGGCGCAGAAGGGCGCCGGGAAGGCAGCCGGCCGAGAGGCCTCGCTGCCCGCCGAGCGGGTGGCTGCCCGCCGGGAGGCGCCGGGCGCCGCCGCGCAGCAGTGCGGGACTGCCACCTGCCGCCCGGCCCCGGCCCCGGCGGGGAGAGGAGGGGTTTTACCGAGCCGGGGCACGGCCCCGCGGCTGCGGTGCAGCGGCCCCCGGGGCGCGGCCTGCGGGTACGGTAGCGTTCGGCAGCCGGCGCTGCAACACCGACACTGCGCGCAGGATCAGGCGGAGGAACTGGAGACCCAGCGTGTGGGTTCGTCTGTGCCACGCAGCCGTATCAAATTTTCTYTTATAGTAAGCTGGACTTCACTCTGAGTTGGGTTTATTCATGAAAGCCAAAATAAATTTTAGTTTCACACATAGGGCTTCCAGGTTTTTGCTTGTTTGCTTTTGTTAATGGTAAGTTTGCTGGAATTGCCCATGACTTGCAATGACTTCTTTCTTCTAAATAAGCTGATCAATGCAGAAAATAATATTTTTCATGCACGTATCACCTGGTACTTTCAAAGCAGCAGTGTGAAATAAGGCACTACAATATTATTAAAGCAGCAGTTTTATTTTTCAGCTGACAAGCCCTAACCAGTTGGACCCGGGTGCACCACACGGTGCTCCTGTGAGTTCGCAAGGAATGTTTGCAGCGATAGAATTTTGACTGTAACATGCAACAGACTGCACATGCCAATGCAGCTGATCCCCAAAAACATCACCAAGCACTCGGTGTCCCCTCGTGTGCACAGTCCTGAAAGGAAGTCAAATTCCCAAGAGGGATCAAGAAACATCCACTCACATACATTTCTCTGTACAAAGACACTAACAGAAACATCTGTAAGTGAATAAAGAAAATATAATTACATCCACATGCTAACACAGGCTTCAGTTTATCTGTCCTATGTCTGCTTGTTCTGACTATGTTAAGACCTATGGCTAGAAACTCTAAGGGTAGCTCTGTTCAAGCAGATCTAATGAGAAAGGGTGTGCAGATGCTTCATTCACTTCAGACTATCACAAATTCCTCTACCTGCAGGTGGAGGGCTAATAAAATTGCACGTACACAAAATATTTGCTTCTATTCCTCAGAATCCACCTCTGCTAGCAGTCTCTCCTGCAACATCACACTTGATAACTGCTTCCACCCCAGTGAAAGTCTTACGCAGTTTTGGGAGGGTCCCATGAAGTGAGAAGCCTTAACAGCATATAGTGAAGATACAGTCTGCTGCTGTAATTTGCAAAGATGACACTCACTTGATAATAATTATTTTTAAAAAGCTGAAATCTTTCCACCATAAATAAATGGTGGCATTTTAAAAGGGAAACAGGCCGGATTTCTCAGGGACCTGCAMATTAATGTTCCCAGGCATCCCTTCAAGCCCTCATGCTGATGGCAGTAGATTTTAGTCAGCAGGGATAGGAAAAGTAATTGGCCTAGGGGACACTCACGCTGGCACAAGTGGGGAAGAGCTTGGATGTAACAGCCTAATAGCTGGGAAGGAAAGGATGGTGTGCCTTCGCCCCCAAGCCTTCCTCACTTCTTGCACAGGCAGTGCCTAGGGGTAGGATGGGGACATGCTTCCTTCAGTAATTGTAATTCTCAAGCAATATTTCTCAGTCTCAAGAACTATTTTACCTAATCCTTGCTGCTGCCCACACTTGCTGAAGAGTTAAATGCAATCTTCTGGGAGCTCACAAACAAAGGCAGATGACAGCTGTCTCATCCGGGGAACTTCACAGGCATGTGGGATAGGAGTAGGATCATTGGCCTGTCGTTAAATCCAGTACCTGCAATCTTACATCAGGTAACATATTATTCCTATTGATTCTGAAAGTCCTAAAAACATCTTCCACTTGGTCAATACTAAATACAGGCTTTACTTAYTGCAGATCAAAGTTGACATAATTACTCTCAAAACCAAGTTTCCAGATTATGAGGACATTCAAAATGTGATGCAAACCTCATAAGCATGTAAGACAAAAATCCTCTGCAGTGGGAAGGACTAACAGCATCTCAGGTGATTATTTTTCCTGTGTGCTCTTCATCTTTGAAAGTGAGCCTGCTTGCAACTCTTCATGTGCCAAAGCGCTGGGCCAGAGGCTGATCAGCATTAGCACCTGTACCTAAGAGTTATGTATCACTTTCTAGCATGCATTTGAACTAAGCACGGTTTTGTCAATTTGTTCTTTCATACACAGGTCTGTAGTCTGAGGAACATGAGGAAACGGACTTAGCATCCATTGCCAAATTAGAAAAAAACAAATGATAAGGGCACCTAAGGAGACCTTTAGCTTTTCTAGCTATCACTTGTAAGCCTGACCAACATTTTTGTTCATGTTAGTTTTCAGTGAGACATTTGGTTCCAGGCCTGTCATTTTTATATCACCTAGCAGGCAGTGCTAGATGCACACTTGTGTCAGAAGGCTGGAAGCCGTGGTATATTTTTTAAAAAATATCTTTATGGCAAAATAGTCCTATTAAGAAAAAAGAGAAGCAAACAGCTTGAATTAATCCATTTACTCTGAGATTTCTCTGAAAAGAGACTAGATCTTGTCAAAACTTGACAAAATGTTTTGGGTGTTGGGGTTTTTTTCCACAGAATTATGCTRTTTCATCAAGGTTGAAATATTTCACAGGGATGTATCAATTTCAGTGGAAAGGTTTCTGTAGTTCATGGTACATTTTTGTCACTTCCAAAGGGAGATGCCAAATAAAAAAATTAATCTTTCCAATCTGAAAATGGATACTTTCACATAATTTCATTTTGTGATGCTGCTTTGAAGGTTTTGGATCTATTCCAGCACAGAGCAGAAACACATTGCAAAATGAAATTGCCATTGTTCAGAAAGCTCAACTTGGAAATCCTATATCTGTGTCAGGGTGGCACTTGTGTGGCTAGAAGCATATAGCATCAACATAAGCACCTCTTCATTTGCATACACCATAGCAGAGTCTTGGTCTTCTTTTAAACCATATTAATTTAGAAACAAACATATGTAGACCTTCCTTCAGAGGCTGTTAGTTAAAAGGCTGTAGCTGTTCTGACAATTTCCATGTGGCCCAGGCAACAGTTAAGAGCAATGCTCTAGAAATGCAGGCTGTATTTTCGCATTTCACCATCGAGCAGTGGATGTGGACTCTTTTCCATCTTGGGATCTATATCTAGACCATATGTCTGCGCCACATAAATCTGTCAGATTTGAGGTATATGAAACTAACCTCCATTGCTGCCTTCCCCTCTCATTTCTCTGACACTGGTGATTCATGCATTTTATTGCACTAGTGCAGCATCTCTCCTCCTACAAAACTCCACATTTCAGATGTCACTCATTGGCTTGCCCAACCATCATGTCCCTGGAGAACAGGGGAGGCTGTGATGCTGTACAGAGCTGGTTACCATGTGTCTCCTACAAGCATTTCATGTTCGAAGGCTCTCCCCAAGGGAAAAAAAAACACATTCTTGCTGGTTACAGCCTTCTGTCACAGCCTACCACGTGACTCAGTGCATAAAAAGTTTAATTACAAAGGGATAAAAAGCTGTTAAACTTAACCCAAATCTGAGAATTCATGTATAAAAGCTGGACAGAGTGTCCTTGGCCAACATAAAGAACCAGTGACAAGAAGGGAAAAAAAAAAAGAATCCCAAGCCCAGCAGCAGCGGTTCAGCAGCTGGCTACTAGAGCAAAGTATTGCTCAGGCACCCTGTTTTGCATGTCACAGAAATCCAGCTAGTCCAAAGAAGTAGGAGATCTAGTTGCAGATGTCGTTTGAATAGATTTCTATCACACCACTCATTTCAACTTTGCATATATGCTTTTCTTATATTGGACTTTTGAGAAAAAAGAAACTTTTCCTGATGAGAAGTAGCCACAGCAGTAGCAGTTTCAGAAATATCCACCCCCAATGCAGTAATATTTTGCTAATAGTTTTGCCAGGAATCATATGAGCTATAATTTGTGCTTTCCACATTCCTCTCATGTAGCTACAGGTTTGAGAAGCACAACAGATAGAAGGAATATGAAATAACTGTTTCTTACTGAATTTCCAGTGCACCTGATGCATAAGGAGATTTATTCCTCAGCACAACAGAAGATTGCTCACAGCAGCAATGTAAATTGGAAGGAGTTACTAAGGTGACAACTGTCGTCATCCCAAACAGGGATGACCCTATTAAGGCTAATAACAAAAAGATTGAAGCAAATATATAATCAGTGCATGGAAGTAAGTTTCTCTAGGTTAGCCCATTCTTGCTGAAAACCTCTCCAGCTCTGCTCCTAATGTACATTTTCTTTCTACGTGCATTCCTACTGCCCACGCAGATACAGAAGCCTGCAGTTAGCAAGCTTACATTCAGAATAATGAACAAATGGGAAACTGCTGTAACATAGCTAAAAATAAACAAATTTCCCATTCATGCTATTGTTGCTGCAATGTCATACTATTCACATGCAGAATGGACTGGGAACCAGTTTGTCTCTAACTCCCTTCCTCTCCAAACAGGCCTTCCTTTGTTTTCCCTGGCAACCGTTTAAACACCATAAAGGCAAAAGATATATGGGCCTCCTGCATATAAGGGTTTCACGCTCATGTTGCTGTTGCTAGACCCCAGCCATCACAGACCAAAGAAACCATGACAGCTGGACCAACGCTTGGCGTGTGAAAGTCGGGCATGCTACGTCAGCATTATCCAGTCTGCCATCACCCATCACCAGAGTAACAGCTTCTTCTGTTTAAAAGCATATTCGCTAGTTTGTGAACTGTCAAGTGGTATTTATTTTTTCACTCAGAAAAAAGTGCCTTACTAATAACAGCCTAGAGATTTTTAGTACAACACAGGAAAAAAAAAAACCACACCAAAATAAACCCAAAACTCAAAAACACAGCTAATGTAATCTACAACCTATTTTACCCCTAAGGGCACTGTGAAAACAAAAGAAAATATAAATATTCAGTTTGATTACTGTATAATCTCTTCTAGGGATCATGCATTATTTTAGGCAAAAGTAGACATCTGCCTATTGAGAGAAGCAGACATCTGAGATTTCCTGGTAAGAATTAGGGCAGTGCTGCATCTGCTCCAAATTATCAGTATCTTAACTAAGGATGCAAGAGTTGTTCTTACATCGTCCACCTCCAGACAGCTCAGAAAGACCGAAATAAGATAAATAAATACTAGACCATCAGTAGATTCTGCACACGCAGCCTGAGTGCTATGCAACCTTAAGAGCTGACGAGGAGGAGGAGAGAAAAGAGAGGAAGAGAAGCTGGGAGAAGGACCCCTGCTTTGCTCTGTGGCAGCGTCCAGCAGGGAAGGAAGAGACTAAATGCCTGAAACAAGGCTTGGGTGCTGCTGCCACTGGAGTATTCGACTTCTCGATGCATCAAAGGGAGATTTGTGGGGTGGAAGTCTTTTGCCTGAGGTGAGGGATGAAAGGAGAGAGAAGTAATGATCCCCAACTCTCTGAAAGTGTTCATAAGGAGGGTACCACAACAGTGGAAGTTTCCAGATATTTTCCAGGTTCTTTCTCACTTGCAAGATGATCTTGCCCAAAATACTTTTCTTGCTTTTTAAATTATTGATGAMGTGAGACTGGCATGAGTACCCAGTCTATCAGATTGCACTGGGGGCTGCCCTCACAGGAGGAACAAGTATTTGGCTGAACAGACAGGAATTGCTGTCTGAATTCTAAATAAGTTTGAATATTTTAATAAACAACCATTTCTAGCTTTCCTTAGTCTTCACTGCCAAGGAAGAAAAAGTGTTTTGTTTTATATCCCCAAACTGAGTTTATAGCTTTTAAGCAAATCTTTCAGAAATAGGTAATAGCATAAATAATTACAGAAAATTAGTCTTAAGGGAAAAAAAAATCAGTCTTAAAATTCAAACAAGACAACACACTAATATTTACAGAAGGAATATGGAAAGACGGGAAGGGACAAGGATTACACAAGGGAGAGACTGAATGCCAATATAATGATTAGCTCTGTCCTTTGGCAGAGCCGCAGCAGATGCCCCAGTCCCTGCAGGTCTGCCTCTGGGAGAAGGCAGGAGAATCAGAAACTAGTAAGATGATGTTGCAATTAATTTTATTTGCACACATTTACACCCCTCTGAAGACACAGGTGGTCAAAGATGACTTAAACAGAGTTCCTTTTCTTAGTATTTTCACGTCAGACTCGTAAACGTGTGATGTGCAGAAAGCACTTTCTCTTCCAGAACGGACTAGTTAAAAGACTGATGCAGCAAGCAACTTCTTTGCGATTCATTACGCTTCTCAAAAAAGACCACAGAAAAATCCCACACTAAACTATTGTTTCACRCAGATATGTACTCTAAGACTAATAACTTGCTCAGCCGCTAAAAAAGGATGCTGTCTTATTACTTCCCTTCCGTAATATTATTGTACAGCAAATATTAACTGTTTCCAATGCATCATTTAATGGCAGACTCTAGCAGAAATAATGTATTTTAGTAACAACATGTTTCCAGTTTTGARTAGAAGTTTTATGGTGGGACAGTCACTATTTGGATGCTGAACATCACCTGACATAATAAAAATCTGACTTAAAAAAGAGAAATAAGCATATAAAGTAATAGTTATAAATCATTCAGGAAGGTGTTTGGCTTTAACTTTTGCCACTACTTGCTTGGATCTTATTTAGCTATCAGTGCTAACAAAATAGCTGCACAGAACAGTTCCCTAAACCATCAACAGCAAATTTACATCACCTGAGAATGGTGAAAAAAAATATCTTTTTCAGAAAAAAATTTTCACAGATTGAAATATTTTTTTAGAATGTCCCTAAAAATCCCCCAATTTTTTTTTTTTTCTTCATGAAAAAACCCAAAGATTTTTGTTTAGGAGTTTCTAAACTTTTCATCAACATTTACTTTAAATAGATTTTTCTTTTCTTCTGCTTTTCAAGTTGAAATGCTACCAAACTAATATTTAAACGTCACTGCTACTTGCTTAATCTCTCATTTAAAAGAACAAAACTTAATTTAAAAGTTCATAAAATATTCTTTATGATATTTCTATTAAAAACTATTTTACTATTGAAATTGACTATAGAGAATTCAAGGCTTCTCTTGTTTTCAAAATATTCAAAGGTTTCAGATGTCCATTGGCCATTAATTTTTATGTGGCTTTAAAATTAGACTAAAATAATTCTTGACATTTTTGCCAATTTTTTTTAGCACAATACGACATCTGCAATATTCGCTGAATGAGGCTTTTAGTCCCTACTCCATCTCCGCAAATRCAATGAGTATTCTTCCTCCATTTCAAGGATTAATTTTGCAAATGACACTTTAAGCACTCTAAGCACAATGGAAGAAGTCAAAAATAAATCCTACAGGTGCAAGAGGCCAGTGCAGATGTGCGTGAGTCTCAAATGCATTTCATTCCCCACGCTGACAGTCTTATGTGTCCAATAAAAAAAGGCCATCGAGACCACCACAAGGATAACATYAAGCTTCATTCTCTTCTCTAGCTGGAAGGGCATTCAGGTTTATGAAATGCAGCTATTTTATTTTCATCGCAATTCACTTGCCACCCACATCTCGAAGGAGATCAGCCCTCTAGCAAGGATATTGGGTGTTTCAAAAAAACTCTCATGAAACCACAAACCTGCGAGTTGCAAATTCTCCCAATTTCCAGCTTACGGTTTATCCCACATCRTTTCTTGTGCCAGTGCTTTAGCTATTCATCCCAGTCTTCAACCTCTCAGACTACAGAAAGCAGGCTCTGATAGAAAGGTATCAGACACCTGAGCTAGCAGAGACTGTCACCGCTCCTTGGGACACAAAGCGAGCAGGACGACTGCTCCAGCTCAGTGCCACACACAGGGAATAAGTGCTGCTGACAAAGGAGTTTGTGCACAAGCCGGCAGGGTTCCTCATCATTTTATAGCTCCGTGTGATTTTGTAGCTAGCGCAGGCCTACGCCGTACAATAAGGAGCAAGACATGCCGCCACAGCAAAGGCAGCAACACCACCCAAGTCTGCGGGAGTCGCTGGGCAGCTATGCTCACTCTTTCTAAGAAATGTCCGGTTCGATTCTTTGATTTGTTTTTGAATCCTTACCCACTGGGTATAAAAAGGTTGATTTACCATGTCTATAATTTTCTAACTAGCTTTATAATACTCAGAAGAAATGCGTTACAAAGCTTCTAACAGGTCGGGCTCCTTTGGGCTCACTGCAGAAGCTGGAGTGAGGAAAAGGGACTGCAGGCAGAGCTCAGAGCCAGGGCTCAGTACTATCGAAGATTGTCTAATAGCCAGAGGCAAAACCACCCCGAAGGTCAGTGACATTCCCCTCTCTATTTCCTGAAAGCAGATGGTGGAAGAGTTTGGAATTAATGGCCCTGCGGCACCCGGCTTGGCACCAGCTCCCTGCAGAGACGATCAGCCTTTTCTGCTGACAGCCCRCGAGACAGCTCTCAATCCACGTGGCCCAAGAACCACCCTGCAAATAAAATTTGGGAAGATGTATCATTGAATGGCATCAAGTGCATTAAGAAAACCTGATTTCTTGTTTACAGTAGATTTTATTATGTAATTTTGTCAAAGTCACCAACTCATCTTTTTTTGTACAGTAATTCTAATAAAGAAATAAGCATATTGGATCAGGCCCAATCCAGGATTTTTCTCCAATTTATGTAGCAACACAAAACATTGTTTTAGAGAGACACGGGGTAAAAGGCCCCCCTCTCCTCTCCCATGCACACTTTAAAACTAACTGTAAATCTTTACATTTAGATTCAAAAGCTAGTTCAAAATCTTTTCTCCTCATTAAAATGTGATAGTATTTACTACTGATAGTTACTTACCACCCACAGAAAAATTCAAGGCCTCTAAGGTTTTTCTTCACTGTTGTCATCATAGTGACTTATCAATAATTAGATGCAAGAAAACTAATTAATGCCAGTCAACATGGTTTTTTGAAAAAGGTTTTGTCACTTCAATGTTCTTTTTTTGTTCTCCAAGATAATGTGTTTCCAAGTAAGGATGAAAGATCTTGACTTGGAAAGAAACAGCTCAAAGACAGACTTGGTTATCTAAAGCCATGCCTGCCTTCTCATAAAGGTCTGAGTCCAACACTGGGGTAAAAAAGTTAAACCTTTCTCTTTTCATATATGATTGAATTAAAACACTACCAGATTAGAATGACGTTCCTGATGATAAAGTTTATTATTTCCACTTACTTCCTGAAAACTTCGAAGGAGAACAAAAGTAACGCTGCGGCTGAAAAATAAGCCTTGCAATGCTAAATTAAAGAAGTTCAATCTACTCAGTTCATAAGCGAAGGATGAAAGGTGAATTGTCACTGAATTTATATGATTACATATGGAAAACACTTAGAGGAAAATTACTTTCCAGTCTTGCAAACAAAGGCATAAGATTCAATAGCTGTAAACAGCTTAGATGAACGAAACCTTAAAAAGATGAAATTTCCTGATAGTAAGAGAGATTAAACTTTGGAATAATTTATCGGAGGGAAATCCAGTACCGGTGAGCAATGTTGCGGCGGCTCTGCTGCCATGCCCGTGCCTGCCTTTGCACCCACAGATCCAGACCCCGACCTGCGAGCCAACCTCCCAGCCTGCCCTCAGACCTGCCCCACTGCCATCAGTTTGTGGGGTGACCGCCGGACTCGGGGCTGACGCTGGCTACCATCACCAGCCCTGCCCGCCCTGGTCACATGGGGATGGCTACCACGCTGGCCTCCCCATGAGCAGCCTGTCCTTTCTCCCCTCCAACAAAGTGCCTCCCCGGTGGTGCTGGACTTGTGCGCAGTTGTTGCCACCGGATCATAAGCACCATCATTTTGCAAGATCAACCATTGCTATGAAGTATTGCTATACATCTGCCTATACTAGAGACAGGGAAAAGAAATTAGAAAGGTGTCACCAAGCCTGGTGACTCTCATTATCCACAGCGTCGATACAAACTGTCCTTTATGTAAAATGACTGCAAAAAGCAATCTGAATAAAGGGCACTTATACTGAGGAAATTCTTTGCTTCATAGACAATGTATGCATGTTGCTGTCACACAGCGCCCGGGAGAGTCCCCCTCTACGCCGCCCTCCTCTTACCTCCTATGTTCTTCGAGAACAACCAGCCTCTGGTAACAGTCTGCATGMGTTATCTGAGGAGCTTCCCATATTTTGCCCAGCACATTCACCTGACATTTAGAGTGTCTCCATATTCTCCCGCACAAAAGAGCCTGGTTTGTTCACCAAGTGGTACCTGCTCTGCTTTCATCAACACAAAGATGTACTGAACACAGCGGGAGTTAGGAAAATCCAAAGAAAGGTGCCTGCACTCTCCGTTCCAGAAAATATTCTTAGTTAGAGGACAGCAAAGAGCAATGTGCAGAAATTCAGGACCTACCTGTGATCTAGCTCAAAGCCTCCCAGGTCTTCTATACACAAACGGAGAGTTCAACTCTCTTGGATTTGTCACCATCCAGCCGCTGCTTCTTCTGCACTCTGCCTCTCCGCAGCCCGCAGAATGCCTTATTTCATATTGCTGCGGGTACTTTGTACCCCACACCTGCCTTCCAATGCTGGCACTTTTTGGAAATAAAAGCCATGAGATGCAGTAGACACTGAAGACAGGATAATATGCAAACCACAGTGTCCAGCAGAGATGTAGTGTAAGAATTTTTAATGACAAAGACTACTGGAGAAAAAACAAATACAGTGCTCAGTTGTGGGGGTATTTTAGTTCCCTAACCAACCACTCCCACTCAAAAAAATGCAATTACAAAGAAGTCCCAGTAATAGCAAAAACTACTCCTGAAATCATGGTTAAAAATTGAGTATCTTCAGGGCTACCAATACAAATTGGTTGCTTGAAAAACAAACCAAGGTAAAAAAAAACCAGCATGTACTTTTCAAAACAATCCAGGCATCTACTCTGCATGTCACTCGCAATCCACTACCAATCCATCAGAGCAGTCCTTCTGTCTCTCCAGCATACAAGCTAGGCGCTCCGCAGGCCTCCCGGCAGCAGTAATCACAAGGGCTCTGGCCCTCTAAAACTCAAATACTAGTAAAAGAGCAAAGTCAGTCCTTGGAAACTCTGAGAACTKCTCATGAGGAATCCTTGCATGCCCAACAGGACTATTTCACAACCCTTCATGAACAGTAGTTTCATGAACCAGCTTTTTTTTAGTCCTACAGACATAATGTTTCACAAAGTTATGACTTCTGGTGTCACAATTTTTTTTTTTATCCCAGATTATTTGTATCATTATTAGTCTGCAGAACTATTCCATATGTGACACATTTAAATATGCAAACGGTTTCTCACAGTGCAGTCTTAGTAAGTAAAATAAACCAGAAAAATAAAAAACCCATCCTTTTAAGTCCCATTCTCTTCTGTATAATTTATCTGAAGAACTCTTGGTTGAGCATCTCTGCAGATTTTCATGAAGTCTATTACATAGTCTATTACAAGCTCTGTAAAGCACTTCTCTCTCATTTCCCAACCTGCTGTTATAAAAACAGAAGGAGAAGAGACGGAGAAAAACACCACAATCTTCAAACACAACTAACAAGATAACACCAATCGAGAATTTGCAGGTTAAGGTTGGTAGGACATATGGTAGTTGTATAAATACAGCTTTAACATACATCCAGAATCCCTTCCCCTGAACTTCCAGGAAAAAATCAAACATCTCACTGGAAAGAACGGGATGTGCAGTTTTAGGAGGTTGTTTTTTTTCTGGAAATTTTATTTAATTGAAAACTGGGTTTCTCAGAGTAAAGCAGGCATCAACTTTAACAGTGGGATGGCTACCGCAGCTCCGTAGTACCCCCTTCCCCTGGGAGTCAGCTATCAAAGCAGCCTGTGAGATGCTGTCAAAAACTCAGTGCCATTCCTACTGGGAGTACAACTGAAAATACCAATCCAAATTAGCAGTGTGCAAAGACGGTCATTAAGTACCTAAACACATTCCTGCCAGAACACATGCAGAGCTTCTACTCAAATTATATTACCATATACCTTTACTCAAATTATATTACCATATACCTTTATGAAGCTCCCCACAATAGTTCAAACTATTTTTAGGCTACTGCTGGGGAAAAAAAAAAAAAAAAAACCACACAAAAAAACCACCAACCTGACAGCGAAAGTACTAAAAGGAGCCCATTCCAAGAAAAGTTCCTCTGTCCTTTCATATACCCATGGACTAGCTATAAGTAACATATTTAAGTGTATCCACTTTAACAGAATATCCAATATCCTTTACAGAAGGTGAGGTCTGGAGACACTACGCTCCGCTGCACTGTCTTTAACTCCACAAACTCTCTTCTCCTTCCTATTACCAAGAGACACTGTTAAAAACATAAACCATATATTGTATTCATGACATTACTTGTATTTCCTGCCACAGCTGCAGCTGCTCCTGTATCACTGCTTGTTTTTATCTTCTAAAATCCAAATCTGCATATGCAACAGTAACAACATTTTTAATAACAGGAGCTGGTGTAGGTATCTGACTCAGAATTGCTGAGGACAGCTGATGTCCTCTAATTTATGTTACTAGTGACACTGTTTTACCTTACTAGCTAGTTGGTTTTGCTTTTTTCCCTCAAGCCCATTTCTGTCAAAGCAATGCTCACACAGGAATGAGGCAGCTTGGGCTTTTGCTAATTCGGAGGATGGTGGTGTTTGGCTGGGGGAGGAGAAGGGAACAGCTATCCACTGTGCCTCTGACCATTTGGAACAGCCRCAACAAAGCCAGCACTGTAATTGCAAACCTGCTACACAGTTTTTATCACTTCTGTTGGCTTCTACTGCTCACTACCTGACTGCTGTAACTGCTCTTGTTTCTGGGTTTATCAGGGTCAGCTCTGCCTCTGCCCTTACCTCTTCCCCTTCCACCTTCCATCAAATGGACACACATCTTGAGAGCTCTAACAGTGATCGTTAGTAATATTAGTAATACTACCCTCACCAATAAATATTCCTCTATTTCCTTTCATTGTTTTAATGTCATTGTACATATCCTTGTCTTCATGTCATTTTGATGCCATTTTTAGCACCACTCTTGATGTTGGAGGCTGAGCTACGCAGGCRGCAGAGCATTCCCACCCTCCCTTTTGCATTACAAACCATAGCTTCATGGATTCACAGCAGAGAAGCGAACAGCAGCAAATGCACCGTATGCTAAACTGTCCCCTCCTCTAGCCGTGTTGTTGCTGCTGCTCCTCTACTGCCTGTCAACGGCAGGTACTCAGATAAAGATTAATTTTAAAAACTCAAATAGGAGTATCAGAAACTTCAGTTCCCCTTCAAAAATAAATGAATTCAATTCTTCACTGAATCATCTCAGAGGACTGGTTCTACACATTTTAGGATAGAAGATGGTAACAGCTGCACTGTTTTGTGTCATTTTCTCCTTTCCTTTTTCTTCAGATCCTCTAGCTGGCAACTACCTCACATTCAAGAGAGATGGGAAGAGGAAGGGAGGAACCATCATACTTGTTSCCTGCTCTTTATTTCGGAGTTTTGTGGAACACCACCTCTTACAACACTCCTGAGGTGAAGCTCTGCAAGGCGCTGACAAACTGTTACCCTTGCAGAGCCACAGGCTGGCTGTGCTAGTGATGCCTCCATCCCGTGGCACCGGTTCCTTCTCCTCTCCTTGCAGAGGCTGGCTCACCAAGGCAGAGTAAAAAGACCTTCTTCCTCCTGCAGAGGTAGGAGCAGCAACCGCTTCAGCTGCTGCCGAGCCCCTGCAGCGCAGGACGCGTGCCCCGTTTGACACGGACCCGCGAGGCTCCCAGCACAGCCCTCTCCCACTGCAGCTCCCAGGCAGAACAGGCAAGCATGCACCAAAGCTGCACGACAGAAACTTCCATGTGTGAACATCATACGTAAGCATTTGGGCTAATCAATCTTGTATTGATTTAGTTATGAATTTTCATGCGTAAGGGATTCTAAATCCAGGTGTTCTCAGTGCAGAGACCAGTGCTAAAGGCTTTGCTTTAGCTGCGGTAGAAATGCTCATCAAGATGTTGCGATACAGCTTGAGATTGTGGCATTAAAACAARAAGGATGGAATGGTTACTTTCCTTAGCACTCCATCAATAAGCTGCAATTTAATTTAAAGCGTCATTTTTACAGTTCTTGCAGAAACATGAAAATTAAAGGGTCAACTTGCTTAATAAAATATGACAGGGGTTTTTACTATGACATTTTTCTTTTTTATATTCTTATTAGAAATAATTAGAAATTTAATTAACAATTGATGATCAGACTCAATGTCTCTGATGAAGCCATTACTATCCATGAATAAAACAGGCTTTCCCATCAGTGCCCTAAAAGCAAATTTAAATTAAGGCAAAAACCCTACAGACAAGATTCTCAGTGAGCTTAAATTGAAGTTGTGCTTGTTTGTAACACGGTGGTGTTAACTTACATGAGCACTTCTAGCCTCGTACCTCCTGGGTACAATGTTCTGAGTTTAGGCCTCTTGCAATATAACCTGCCTTGTGAGCATCTTCTACCTTCTGGTTAAAAAGGAACCTCTAATGTTAAAAATACTTCAAAGTATCTGATTTCATTCTGAAGTTCTGTCTCTACCTAGGAGTGAAAGCTGTCTGTCATTTATTCATGTATAAATCAAGATCTAAATAAATAAAACTTCTTATTTTAGAAAATCAGCATGACAGCATCAGAACAATAGCTGTACTATGTAACAGTCAATTGTTTTGAGTATGTCATCAAAATAATTACGGTGACAACAATGACTCAAGTGACAATTTAACAAAATACTATTCATTTTTGACCCAGTTACCGGTTTGCAACAGTCCAGGATGGCTATTCAGGCCAAATGAAGTCCTCCTAGCCAGAACAATAAAGTCAACACAAATTGATAGCAAATATCTTTTTCCAGATTACCACTGCCCCCAGGCTTTCATACCTGAATTTCCTTCTAAAAGGAATACCAATCAAACAGCAAACCTCATTTGAAAAGAAAAAAGAAAGCAGATTATTTCTCTGATATTCAGAATGAGAGAGAAGCTTCAACAGACATGGGAACAATTCATTGATGCTTGTGTATTATTTTGAAAAAACAAAGCTCATTCTTTGATTACAAGAATTACACCACTCACTCATAAAAACTTGCCTGCCGTTAGGAACTTAGAACATAATTTTTAATAACTGAAGTACACAGAAGTGAGCTTGAAACTCTCAAGGCAAAGGGAGAATGAATCAGTAAGGATATCAACAACCACCGCTCCTTGCCCTTCATTCCCAGTACTGCTGATCCACCCTAGCTGGATTACTGAGATGTTTTCTCCTGCACTGCCTTGTTTGCACAAGGAAGAGTGCAGCAAGGGTGGCTCACCCCTCATTTGGCTGAGGGTAGGGGGTTTCACACATGGATGGCCACAATCACATGTGCAACGTGATGAGACCCCGGCCAGTACAATTTCCCCACCCACTCAAAATCTGTCCCAGGTGCCACAAACATAGGTGATACTAATGGAGAGGAGAGAAGGCTCTCCTTCCACTACAGGAAAATGTCTGAAGCCTGGCATGGACTATTGTATGTGCCTCATCCATCTCCACTCAAAACCAAATTACTTCATCCCTTGATTTATTATCACAGTGGCAGGAATACATCACAAGGTACAACAGGCAAACTGGAGTGATCCTTGACTTCCCATGGGATACCTTCAGGAAAACTGGCCTCAGGGCCTACAGACATATGCATCTAAGAGATTACATTCTGGATTTATAGTCCATTTTAGCTTTTTGTCCTTTAAAACTTCTACGGAGATGGGGAACAGCAATAAATTCTGATTCAATAAATAAGCCAGTGACTTGCAATGTGGAACAAGTGAAATTCTGGAGTTCCGTACAGCAGCCCTGTTCRTTTCCCCGAGTCAGCGATCATGTATTCCTGAGCGCAGAAACAGCAACATTGGAAAAGGCGTCAGATGCCAATTTCTTTAGAATACAAGATCATTTAAAGTTCAGGACTAGCATTAGTCCAGATGCTACATTGCAACAAGCTGCACTAAGCCATGGCATCACATTCATGTGACAGAAATGTCTACAGACATGTCAAAAGTCATGGCAATACTGATACACATTATTACTAAGTCACTCATGGTTTAGCAACTAGAGACGCCAAACACGCAGCCTTACTCCAAGGAAAAATTTTCCTGAATAATATGTTAGGATCAGTTACCTACTGKTTTTTTTTAAATAGCTTTAGGCCTATAAAACCTCTGGCTTACCACAGGCAAGGAAGATGACCACGACCATCTTCCTTCCACATGTGTATTTTAATCTAGCAGGGACACTCAATGGGCAATGACACTATAAAACTACTTCTGCATAACACAACAGCTGTTATCATGCCAGTCTCCTTTGGAAGGAAACATTTACTATGTTCCTATGAAGATAACCATGAACAATAGCCACTTATAGAACAATTTCAAATACCAACTATCCATCTGCTTGCAAAACCAAACTAGCAACACTTGTTTAATCTCAGATTATGGACACTGCCACCTGGAACTCCGAATGTTTGACTTACTTACCCAGTAGAAATTCACTTTGCATTTTGTGACTTGGCTCAGACATCTCAGTCTGCACTGTACCATGCCTGACGCCTTCTAAGGAAAAATAGTGTACTAGTATCATTCATTTCCCCTCTTCCAGTGATTAAAAAAACTGTGGTTTGTCCCTTCATGGTCTGAGTGATGATGTTAAGTGGTCACCGGACCATTTCTTGCAATGCCACCACCCATTTCTTGCAATGCCACCACTATTGGAGGACATCATTCCCAACTGTAAATACAAACGGTATCATTTTGTGAAGTGGCAAGAGAGCCCATGACAGTAACCATATTGATTTGTGTTGTGTTTATCTGTCTCTCTATATCTCTGCAAATCCCTAGTGATTCTGATATCACTTTCTAACAGTGCATTTTTCCTGTTTCCCACTAAATTAAATGTCAGCAGATGACAACTTATGCTTTGTTGTTGCCATTCGATAATTTAACTGCACTAAATAGGGAACAGCATCTGATTGCATAATCTTTTTGCACTAGCTCCACGTTATTTTAACATCTTTTTCTGCCATCTTACTAGGTTGAAGATCAAAAGCATAAATGGTAAACTTGTTACCAGCCTGTATTTCAGTGTTAACCACTTAAACTGTGATTCAGCAACTTTGCAAAGCTGACAGGTAAAACTTATTTAAGAATCACAAATTTGGCACACATGGTTAACTGCTTAGATTTAAGGGGTTTTGATAAGATTATCTCAGGGAAATATGAATAAACAGTCCAGCACATTATATACTATTCCCACCAATGTAAACAAATCTCTGCCTATTTTCTTGTACAATACCAAATTTTTTATCCTGCGCCTCCACCTCTTCTGTTTAATTTGGCCTATACCTCTGATGCATAGAAACAGCCACAGAGTTGGTTCAGCATCCCTGTTCACTTCAACAAATATCACAGCTCTGCTCTTTCCTATTCTTTTCAGTCCCTAAATACATTTATACTATAGTTCCAGAGACCCTTTAGGAATATTTGCATAAAGACTAGGAGAGCCATAGCACCTTAAATGAGAAGTTACACTGCCTCAAGTGGTCTTTTAACCACTATTTCCTCACCTTGTTCACRGGGGATGCAGACTGTTTCTGGAGGACCCTCATGGGGCTCCAGGCCAGTGGATGTGCTGGTGGGGGGAGATGGGCTGAGATCAGCGCCAAGGGTAGGAAACAACCCACGGCTGTGGGAAGCTTGTGACTCAGGAGGTGACTGTGTGATTTAAACTGGCCTCGAGTTCTGCTGGGCTCAAAATCCCAGAATACTTTCTCCCACACTGGAAAGCACAAGGTAGCTTAAGGCTGGGAGTTTCAATGTACTCAAATTTTAATCTGGGCAAAACGAGAAATGGAAGGATTTGATAATCCTACCCCATACCTCAATAGACAGTTGCATGGTAAATTTATGATAATTCAGTATCGCTACCAATTTCTATCCACAACACTGCAAAAGCAAGAACACTGCAGTATGTTAACCAGTTTATATTACATTAATGCTAGAGGAGAGCTTGTTTTAACATGTGCTAATATTGTATCTGACTCCAGCAACTGATTATGTTTCCTTGCAGATGTACCAAAGTCTCCAAATGAAAGAACAAATTCAGGGTTATTTATTAAAAATAACTGTTTTCAAAAAGTGGATAGGAAAAATTAAAGGACTAGCAAAATCTAAAATCAAGACAGAGTAATTTGCTCTTTGTTTTCAACTTAAGGGAATGAATGGGCCTGCAACAGGGTTTGCCACAAGTAGCTCAAGACTACTTTCTTGTCATCAAGTGACTGAAGACATTTCACACCCATGCAAGCTCCTATATCAATTCACCTTCAGAAGAATTTAATAAAAATAAGCATAACTTGGCAGAAAAAACATATGCATTTCAGCATTGTTGACTATCCTAACAGTTTATAGGGGTTGTTCTAGATCTTGAGTAGCTCTGAGAATTAGGCCCAAAAAGTAGGCAAAGGAAATTTTTAATACTTCCATGAAACCACAAGCCCCAAATGTTAATGTCTGCAAGTAAAACAGAAGTTTCAATGGCTAAAAATGTAAATGGCTGCTAGTAAGCCACATGCCTTAAGACCATATCAAGGCACTGTCAAATCAGAGAAAATCACGCATGCACAAAGTTGTCACCCGTCACCTTGGATATTCATTTGTATTTATTGGAGCTTCATCTCTTGTGCAATGAGTGACTCAGGCTGCTCTAGGATCCAGCATCTTTCACAGTAATGGGTTCACTAAAGCTGTAGCACTGCTCTCAGCTTCTCTTCAGCAGTTGGCCTGAGGTTACAAACTGTACTGTTTATTGAGCCTCATTAAGACTGCTGTCATGTGGAATCAGCTTAGCTTGGCTTTAAGAAAATATTACAGAATTGCCTAAATGTGCAATTCCTTTTGAAGTCGGAATGCTTAGTTTGTAACATATTCCAGTGATTCTAATAATGATTCTAATATTATTCTGTAAGTAATAAATGGTCACAGCTGTTTGTTGGTTTAAAACCTGCCTCCAATAAAGGTAATAATTACACCAAAATAATTTGAGGTCAACTTGCAATTAATGTAGCAACACAATCATTTGTCTAAGGAACAAAACCCAAATCCTGATTATGCAGGAGTTGCAAATGCACACTATCTGTCCAATACCTTTGGCAAGAAACCAAAGAAGTATTTTAAATTTCATATTCAATGTTCAATTCATCTAGGCTAGCCCAGAATATTTATTGAACTGTTATCTTATATACTATAAAACGGTGACTAAGTGGGTTCTGCATGAATGCTATTAAATCTCCTCATGGTGCCATTACAACTGGTAGCCTTATTGTAGAACAAGACCTTAGCAGCTTGTGATATATTGTACAGTAATTAATATAACAAGCCTGTGATATATTATCATAGTGTTCCTGCTCCAGAAGTGGGGCTGGCTTCTGGGAGATATGGAGGAGAAAAAAGACCTTCCCCTAATATGTTTGTACATTCCCTTAGAACTGTTTTATATGTCCATACAGAAAGAAAATCTTAGAAAATGAGGATGACAGAAAGGGGTATTTAAGCAATCATTATAAAGATGGAACATGRGTAACAGTTTTAAGTGGCAGAGGGACAGACTTAATAATCCTTTCCAAGCCTTTTTGCTATCATAAATTGTGATAAAGAACACAAGAGAAAGAATGAAGTCAAGCTAAAATAAGGAGATAATTCCTAATGCTAACATCGATTAATAAAGAAATCAACCAGGCATTGAACCTGCTTCTGCTAACATCAGCAGCAAAATTCTTAGCAATTTTGTAAGATGACATCCAATGCAGAAAACTTGAAAGCTCCTTTATCAAACTAGATGCCCCAGTAATTTCCTCTGAGAATCAGGCTCTTTTTTTCTCAAGTCATTCCTATTTTAAACAATACTCAAATGAACTTTCACCTACACAGAGAACGGAGTTCCCTCTCCTGTGTTACACAAAACCGTTCAGAGCTGGGACTTYACATTAAGCTCATGTAACTTTAAAGTAAGAGTCTGATCGTATGACCAGAAAGCCCACTGTTAACTCACTGGGTGATGCATGTGAAGGGAGGGTGGGGACGAGAAACAGGAATAAAGATATATTCGGTATCCTCAGGGTATAACCACTGAGAAGCGTTGCTATATTCTCATGGACCAAAATCACCTCCATAACTTGTCAATCCATCTTCTTCACATTCCTTTTTTGAATTCTCTTCAGTTTATCAATTTTCACGTTCTTTCCTGTACCTTCCAGGGAATTACTCTACACTACTAAAGATCTATAGAAAGAGGAATGTCCCTCAGAAAAAATCAGACATACGAATTCCATCTTGTATATGGAATATTTGATGACTTCTGCATTTTGTATGTGAATATTTTAAGTCCAGGTATAAAATGTGAGGAAGGCTGTAGAACTTCTCTGCTAGCTGGCTCACAGGAGAAAATATAGTGGTTTCTTTCTCCTTTTATTCTCAGTTACATTTTTTTTGTTACACAGTGAATTTAAGACTCAATAGTGCATCAGGAATTAAACTCTTCCAATGTGACATTATCTTTACATTTAATCCAGGAATTTTCTGACTGCTTAAATTTAGTGCCATTACGGTTTTTAGCTCTAAATCATACTCTCAAGTAATYGTTGTTTGCAACCATCAAATAATCAGATCAATTCAAGCATCCTTTCCCCAGCTGAAAATTTTTATGCTTAAAAGTTCAACATGAGAAAAGAAAATTGGAACCTAGAGGAAGAGGTGAGCCCAGCATGACTTACCATCCTCCACTAAGCCAGCAGGCCAAAGAGAACTGTAAGAAAATAAATGCAAGACCCTTCAGCATAACATTTGATATAATGATACCAATCTTGTCTTTTTTCTTTTCCTTTTTGAAAAGTTATGCAAATTTTCTTTTCAACTCTCTATCACTGTGATCATTTCAAGTGAACAGTAATCTGATAGTCTGTTTTATAGCCTCTTTGGAATATTCTTAAAAGTCTAGGCTCTCTTTTTTTCTTATGTCAAAAGTGGCTCTGAAAGAGAGTCTAAAAGTCAGTAATTTTTATGAAAGAAATCAAGAAGACTGGGACAATCCCACTCAGCCTCATGGTATCACTGATCCATTTAGACACATGAAAGCAACACATTAAAAAGAATTGGCAAGTTTAAGAACAAACAGATGATGGAGATGGATCTGCAGCAGGCAGTAATAAAGCAGCACTTCAGCACTGAAAACCTGAACTCAAGCCTTTCATTAGCACAATGGAGCAAACATTTAACTATTGTATAAAGGCAAAACAAAAATAATTGGGGAAAAAAATGAAAACCATTCTATTAGACGAAGTAGTTCTATGCTGAAATAAAAAGGCACACCCTCTTTATGACCCAAGAGGAACTAGAACAAAACCAAAGAGGCAATAATAGCAATACATGTCTTAATTTTGTAAGTTTTCGTTTAGTTGTACATAAACACCGCACACAGAAATATGAATTATTATGTTTTGACTGTGGTCCATTATTATGGCAGATGAAATGCCAGCTGATGTGACTCATTAGACCTCCATCCAATAAGCTTTTCCTTCACTGCAGAAATGGGAAGTGGATGGAGTGGTGGGCTCTAGCTGTGGTGTCCACACTCTCCTCTTTGCTTGGCCATGACCTTAGAAGTAACCTTGACAGAAGACAAGGCTTTTAGAATGATATTTCACTTTATGCCTACTTTTTGCTAGCATGAGTTGTGTGTCCAGGTTTAGCCCCATCACATAAAGGGAATTAAAACATGACAAAAAMCAGTGTAGAAATCCAGGATGAGAACAGGGGTCCTATTATTGACAAGCAGCCAGCATCAACGAGCAGAACCCAAGGAAAGCTTCCTCCAGACTGTAGTCAGCCAGAAGTTTCATTCCCTGAGCAATGAGGATTTTTCTGGTATTCCTTAGAAAAAACATCACCCTGTCTTAACAAAATCCTGAGTGTTCCATTACCGCTGAGTAAATGTGAAGGCCTTTTTGAACTCCCTAGACCTTTTGCCTCTGTGGCATCAGCTCCACAGGTTAATTACTTTTTGTGTTAAAAAAATACATATATTTTTGGTAGGCATAAAACCATCACCTTTTAAATTATTTTAAATGAATATTTTGCCTTATAACAAAAAAAGTAGTATGAGCATTAAATTATCTTTTCTAATGCCATCCATTGTTTTGTGTACCTTATCCTTTTGCTGCTCTTCCACTTCCTAGTGATTCAAACAAACATATCATTGTCCATATTTCCCACTGACCTCTTCTACATTGCAAACATCAAGAACCAGCACAACTTCACTTCCCCTGTACAAACACAGGTCAGCTATCTCAAACAGGCATTGAAAATCAGGGCCTGGCAACAAAATACTCATTAACCAGATGCGCATTTTTATATATTCACAGAGCTGATCAGACAGATAGGTCTGATCAGGAAGATTAGACAGATATGCTGTTTTGAAAACCCAAACACTATGTAAGGAACATCCAAATTAAAGAATTACTGTGAAGGTAATACTATACCCAGAGACAGCATATATGCAAATAGGCATATGTTCCCATATCACATGACAGACAATATCACTGATATTACACTACCTAATTACATTTCAGTACAGGAAATTAAATCTTCACTAAAAAGTGACCTATATTATAATTCTATCTTCTGTTCTTAACACTACTGATTGAAATTATACAGCCTCTAGGAATAGGGAAAACATGCTTCTAATGAAATAACTGGTTATTTTTTGGCATATTATCAAATCATCTCATTCACACTGGATTTTTGTTCCATTCCACGCGAAATACCACTTCCTTAGAACCACAAAAGAGTGTAAAGTTGACAGTAATGCGAAAATGGCTACAGATAGGAGACAAATTTAAGAACAGGAGAAACCTAACAGGAAGATTCATCTCGTGCTTGTAGAAAAAACAGATAGTTTTGAGAATATACATTTAAAGTTTCACTTCAGGAAAGAACATTCTCACTGAATCAAGGACAAGCATTATCTAGCTACCATGTTAGAAAATTATTCAAAACATCAGTGGAAATGGATTCAGAAGCTGGAGATAGAAAGAGACAATTTATCCTGTCAGGTGCTGAGCAACTCTGGATGCTCCTTAACTCCTGCTTTTACCAGGTAATATGGTATGAAGATACATCTAGCAGGATGATTTCTTAAGTGTCATCCCACGTATGGGCTTTGCAATTCTAACCCTTGGAAGCATTGCATCCACTTATTATTGCCTATAACAAAACAAAGTGCAAATGTCAATCAAAAAACTTCCTTGTAAGGTTAATCACAAGAACATTTTTTTCAGAATCAGCAGTATTGCCCTGAGCTGGGCTACCTTCATACTCAAGAAAATTGATGTTCAGGTGCATTTATTGGCTGGAAACAACAAACATGATACACAAAGAAATTGAAAGATGTTTTCTTTCAATTACTCTATCATCTTCTTCACAGTGTAATAAATGTAGCAACATTGGATGTAAAATTGAAAAATAGAAAATTTATTAGAAAAATAAAGCCCAAGAGAATCACCTACAAAGAGCGTTATTCTGGCTCCACAACAACAGTCATGCTACATGAGTTCTGTTATGGGTTTTGTTTGTGTTCCTCTATCAATGGGTTTTGTATTGCACTGATATCACGTGATACCAAGGTAATGATGATATTTCTGGTGCAACCCTTACTGGRGAGATACTAAGGGTCATTTTAGAATTGTCTAAATGGAGAAGTTCCTTTCAAATAAGAGATCAATCAAATATCAGTAGAACTGATAAAGCCTTATAAATCAATAAGTTAATCAGTAAGAGAAAATCTTTTGATGTTCAAGAGGTCAGAGCCCCTGGGCTACAAGGAATATAAACTCATAGAATCACAGAATGGTTTGAGTTGGAAGGGACCTTTAAAGATCATCTAGCCCAAACCCCCTGCCATGGGCAGGGACATCTTTCACTAGATCAGGTTGCTCAAAGCCCTGTCCAACCTGACCTTGAACACTTCCAGTGATGGGGCATCCACAACTTCTTTGGGCAACCTGGTCCAGTGTCTCACCAGCCTCATCATAAAAAATTTCTTCCTTATATCCAATCTAAACTCTTTCAGTTTAAAATCATTGCCCCTTGTCCTGTCACTACAGGCCCTGGTAAAAAGTCTCTCTCCATCTTTTTTATAAGCCCCTGTTATATACTGAAAGGCTGCAATAAGATCTCCCCAGAGCCTTCTCTTCTCCAGGCTGAACAACCCCAACTCTCTCAGCCTTTCYTCATAGGAGAGGTGTTCCAGCCCTCTGACCATTTTCATGGTCCTCCTCCGGACCCGCTCCAGCAGGTCCATGTCTTTCTTGTACTGGGGACCCCGGAACTGAATATGGTACCTTCTCCCTGAAAAAAACTGGAGAATTAGCTACTGAAACTTTCAAGGTCCAGCTAGTCCATACTTCCCTATGGTATGCTAACTGCTGCCCCCTTTCCTAAAGGAAAAAAAAAAATCTTACTTCTCCCTCTTTGTAAAAAAAAATGCACAGTTTCTGTGAATGTAGAGAGTAATGAGGAGAGACAGCTGCAATGTATACAAAATACATTTTTTAAATACCATATTTTGAATTGTACCTCAAAAAGAATGAAAAACACAAAATTATTTAAGATAGCATTTGTGTTCTTAAAAAAAAAAAGGCAAAAACAATACTAGGAGAGGCAGTCTGAAAATGTTTGGGGCCCTAAGTATTGATCTGGAGCATAAAATGCTAGAGTAAAGTGATGTTAGGCAGCCTTCCCTCTCCGCTCTTCTTCCTTCTCTGATCACCTTCTCCTTCATTCTGCAGTCCACTATTCAGTTTTCCTTTTTCTATTTTTGCTTCAATTTGATTTTCTACACTTAAATACTTCAGAAGAAACTGAAACTTATTACTATGATGTAAGACACCTGTAATGTTTTCCCTATATTTAAAACATTTTAATTTCTGTTGTGCTACCTCTTCCCTTAATTTACAATCCTGAATCTATTCATTTTCCTAGAGCCATCAAAACATTTATACATAYGTAACTTCATTTTTTCTCAGCTCTGTCCCTTGTTTTCATTCACTCTCTCATACTCCCCCACTTCTTTCACATCTCTTTTGTTTGCCTCCTTCCTTTATTCACTGTCGTCTTCTTGGCCCTCATTTATTTACCATAATTTGCACAGAGAGGGGAAAAAAAAGAAAGCAGAGTATTTATAACCAACTAGATGTTTTCAGAAAGCAGTCATAATAGAAAATTTGATGGACATTTCATGACAAACAGATTGGGAAGTAATCAGCATCTGCAGGCTTGTGTAACGCTGAGGTGTAAGATGCAGYTCTGCCTGAACGATGCCCTGTCTTCCCGAAGGACGCCCGGGATGGACATGGCTAACAGCAGTGCCCATTTTAAGTCCAGGAGCCCCATGCCAGCAAGCCATGAAATCAACGTTACAGAAAACATCCGTCATTATTTTCATCTCATAGATCATGGTCTTTAGAAGCAACAGACTCTGCACAAGCACAGTGAGAGACAGAAATCTGAGCCACAGCACTAGATTCTAGTGCATTTACAAAATACTGAATTTAAAGGTGGCTATTAAATGGCTCTTTCTCCTCTATCTGCCAAACATTTAAAAAAATTTATTGGGTAAAACTATCTGGCCTGAAGACTTTAGCTGCCAACATGTCATAAATCCAGATTTTTAGCACCACAGAATGCAGCCCTACCTACATTTAATGAAAAAACAGAAGGACATTATTTTACTCTTGAATGCACCAACGCAGTTTCTGTTGAAGCTAATGGACTACTCACAGTGGTAACTGCTGCTCTTCATAATCACTAGCTGTAGTCGCTGGGGACTTTAGACAAGACTCTACATTTGTGCAACACCCCATATATCTCATAATAAGTGCCATACTTACTGGCACTTTCAGGGATTGTCCATGGCCTCGGCGGGACCACAGGGCTTTGGGCAGATCATTTACCTCCCCAGTACTTTGACACCTACCTGGAAAACAGAGCAGGTTATTCTCTGGGAAGCCAAGAATAAAGTACATTAAAAGCTTTGAGAAATTATTATTCAATGGTAACTGAACCCTTATGTGTACCTATTGTACCTATGATTTTCAATTCCTGAGTCCTGCAGCTCATCTTTCTGAAGCTGAACRTCATCTTTACTTCTTTACATCACAACACATTCATAGAGGGCACCTCCCACCTCTTTACTTTCCTATTTACTGAAGCAACTATTACCCTAACGTTATGTGTAGAAAGAAGGGGCAGGGTGTTGCCTTTTTTTAAATGGCATTACAAATACAACTGTACATTTCAGCAGGAAAGAAAACACAAACACCGCACTACACAAATACTAGAATACACATAATTTAACAGAGAAGATCCCAAATATTTGACAGTAGAAATGAGATTTTTATTAAGGAACCATCTAGGTAATGCAACTTTCTATTTTTTATATATCCTTGTATCACTGCTTTCACTAAAATCCAATGTTTTAAAATTAAAAAGGGCTGAGCTCCTCCTCTCCCTCAGAAGACATATGTAGAGATCCCACTGGGGAGGGAACAGCAGTGCCTGAAACCAAGTGATAACAGACCTGGTTCTGATCTCACTTCGGCTAAGATGAAGCCCTTGTAGCACCACCAGGTTCAATAAGTTACACCTCACGTACAATGACATGAGGCTACAGAGATCTCTCACAAGGAAGGAATAGATATTACTGCAAATACATACCTGAAATTGCTGGAGATTGATGAGGCTGTAATCTTGCTGTGAGTCTCGGGCCATCTGCCTTTACATACATAAACCTGAGAGATTTTCATAAAGAAGTTACAGCATGTAATCAAACCCTTTTGCAGACATTACAAGGAACGCCAATTGATCTCATCACTACACTAATGCCTCAAAACATGACTTCACTTGGCCATTCCAGGCTGACTGCCTCCAGCTAACGTTACAAGCAGCAAGGACCATCTGAGAAATCCTTAATGAAAGCACTCATTGAAATTATGTTATATACACTGTTCAAAGCCAAATTTTTTCCTTAYGAAACACATACAAGACAGTCAAAAGGACAATTTACTTAAGCCAGTAATTAGTAATATCTGCAATGATTTATTGCAATAGTAGAACGACACGCACATTTGAGAGAAGAGTATCTTCCCATCTAGGTTACAACGCTCTTTAAAATAGAGCCGGAACAGCATTCACTTCCTTTTGGTTGCAGTGAATAGTTTGAAGGTTGAAATTACATTCTCTGTCGAGCACTGGAAGACAGGCATAGGGACAGACTATTGAAAAACTTCACAGTGTCCTTTTGGCTGCCTTCCAGTCCCATCTCCAAGTGGTTGCTATTCTATTTAGTGTAACTGGAGTCTACCCTTAGGATGAGTATCTTTCTTCCTGACAGTTTTTGTTCTTTTTCAAGGCAGGGAAACAGCCGTAGACCAACAAAGACTGCCTCTCCCCAAGCCTCCACCAAAGGGCTCGGAAATGGAACAAACAACATGGCCAAAATGCTGCTGCACGACCGTCTTGCAAACGAGTTTCTCTACAATTTCACTGAAAATGCAGAGGATATAACAGCTGAGGTTAGGATAATCCCAGAAACAGAAATGCTTTTCAATCGAAAAGATTTTAAAACAGGAATGTGTTTTGCAGAAAACTTGTTCCAAAGCTGCAATACATGGTGACCTGTCAGAAAAAAGACACTGTATTGCTAAAAGATTGTAAGCTATAGCTGATTCTTGTAGATAACAATGTGAGTATTTTTAATACAAGACCACAGGCTAAACTGGCTGTCTGCCTGCCTGTAAGAGCTTCATACTTTTAATCAGGGATTCCAGAACAAAACCCAACCTGCTTGAAGAGTCTTCAAAACCTTCACACATAAAAGGTTAAATAAATTCTCTAGGTGGATAGTCCTGGGTTAACTGCTAACATAATTACGCGCTGTTTGTACTGACCAGATATTAAAGATACAGCAGTGCAGAGGTTCAAAAGCATGGCTTAAAAAAGCAAACTCACAGTAACAGTAATCTGTCTCTAACCTACAGTGCCCTTGGGGCATACGCTCCACATATAAGGGCAAGTTCTGCTATGTGATTGTTTTTCATGGCTACTGGCTTCAAAATTAGCCAAACCTCTAACTGACCAATTTCTGTTGGTTGAGTTACAAGCTCTCCTGGCCATCAGGCTTAGGCAATTACCAATGSTCCTCACAGACTTTCTTCCCACTCTGCACTGCAGATGTTTGTGCGGCACAGAGGCTCTGATGCACACAATAAATTGGCACCTCCTGCTTGTTGTTATCTGCAAGAAGCAAAACACTAAGGAGTTTAGCAGACATTTATGCTCCCCAAAATAGCCAGGGCTAGTTCACATTTACCCCAACTCACATAAGTTATCACAATCACATTACTTTCAGCAAAAACATCAGTTAAGAGGAATTTGTGTCAGGAGCCCAAGCAAAAAACTACTCCATTACAGCATGCCTGTGCTGGGAAGTTGTTAACATCTTCAGCAATTCCCTTGGAAATGTCAACAGCAACACCACAAAAAGCAAACATATCAGTTTGTCTAAATATTAAGAAGAGCCTGAAACAGTTTCTAAAATGTCAACAAGAAAACCATACTCAGAATCAGCATGATTTCTTTTTGTTGCAAACACAAATAGTCCTTATGTTAGTTTGAAGAGCAAACGATGGGGAGTCAGCACGGGTCTTGGAGAGAAGCAGAGATTTCCTCTTCACAGTATGCAAGGAAAATATTAATCATGAAAATAGAAAGTCTTTTGAGGGAAAGAAAAAAAGACGGTATCTCTCTTTAGGATAAGAGAAGCAAATGTGTAAAGATCTTGCTTTTAGAAAAAGAGGGAAGTCTAAGGGGATGGCTAATATTTGCCAGTTACTGGGTTACTGTTTTCTGTACACAGTGAAGGGCTAAGTATCTTGCACTTAACATATTGCTTATTTCTTTCACATACTGCATAACACAGTCACAAGACTCTAGTATTGACAATTGCACTAATGAACCCCACTTTCCAAACATACAACACTCTTGAGAAACCTTCCACACTTTATAATATGCTAATCATTATTAGATATTTCAGTATTTTTATTATATAATATATATAGTATAATTATTATTAATCATTATTGCCATTGTGTGATAATTAGCARTACTGCTCTTGTTGCACTCTTTGTTATTGCAAATAAGCCGATATAAAATCAGCTGGAAGTTCGTTACCTCTGTCCTCTGCACCTAAGAAGCAGCATTTACTTGTGTATCAGAGAGCAAATGGGCACAGGCCCCATCCTTTCCATCTGGAGAGGAGAGAAAGGCTGGATTGTGCAAAAGGAGGTACTAAGCACAACCAGCATCCAGTACCAACAGGTCTGGGATTTACAGTTTTCATAGAATTTTGCTAAGTAGGAACTGGCTTTATCACATGGAAATAGAAACCAAGCCGCAGTCAGCTTACTGTCCTTTCTTCAAAGCTTGTTTTGTCTTTCTTCAAAGCTTGTCTTAAAACCCTGCAAAAATCTGGAAGAGCCAATCACCTGCAATACTCTAGATAATCCCATACGGTTCTCCCTCCTCTAGCTAGCAGGAGGCAAGCCCTTCTTGAGCTCCCCCTTCACTAAGTCTCTTTCTGTTACATCCAGCTCTCCACAACCAGGTCTAACAGCCAAACCCTGTTTAGCTAAAACTTCTCTACCATGTGTCAGCCTTCCTGGAAAGCGCCAAGAGAGGACACAGGGCCTCCAGCACAGGTTAGGCGATAAACTACTTTTATCCCTGGTTCTTCCACTTGAAAGTCTGGGAAACAGAACATAATCTGATTCTTTTAACATCAATTAATTACCGTGAGGCTGCAACACTTAGCTCCTTCAGGTTCAATAGTTTGTTTGCTATTGCCTTTATAAATAAGGACAGAATTTAACAGAGTATAAATGTGCAGTTGTGCTTGAAATATTTTAGGAATTTGTCATCTAAAAATTAAAATAAATTCACTGTTAATAATAAAATATAGTTATTCTGTCATTACGAGTTTCCATGCTTAGCACATCTCCAATGATTTACAGATTCTCTTTCTTTTTTTTTCTTTTCCAAACAAGCACAAGGATATTTTTCATTGCTAGAACACTTGAGCCGGAAGCTGAAAGTCAGGTTAGATGCTTACTCATCAATTAGTAATTAGGATTTTGCAGGTCAGGTTCTGTCCCAGTGTCAGCTGTCAAGTTACCTTTTTCTGCAGCCATGTTAAATACACACCCACATCCACACCCTGTATTTACAGTCATAAATGTAACTACTTTTATCCATGGGAGTTGAAAGGTTACTGGACAGGAAGAGGACAGGTTGGGAACAGGACTGAGCTCGGCTCTTCATTTAAATTTGTTCTAATGGAAGTGGACAAGAAATCCACTCACTATCCTCACAGCTGTTAACGCCTTACCCTAAAAAGGAACATACTCATGACTCTTGTGAACAGCAGACATGATTATTAAAATAAAGGCAGTTCTATCTTTTTGTTTTGAAGAACTCCCCAGTTTACACTTTGGAATTAAAAGTATGAAGACAAAAAGTTATTCCAGCTCAACAGGCAGCAATCACAGAGCTAAGAGCTCTCCAGTTGGTGCTCAAGTTCATGATGAAATAGTGATTGGGGAGGAAAAAAAAGCTGATACGCGGCATCAGCTTCAGGGTATAGAAGGAATTCTCCCTCCCCTGCCACACACACAGATGCTGTACCTCTTCTGGATCCTGCTGACAACATACGCTCCTGAGGCATCTTCTGTTATCATCACAGAGTGCAGACATGCTATGCCAGCCTTCTCTACTATTCCCAATTTCCTATAACCACCACAGGGTTCCACACATTTAATCTGCTTTATATCTTCAAATGTAGTTTACTAATTTTGGGAGTTTAAGGGAATGTACTTAATTCAAAGGAGGTTTATAAGCATTCGTACTTATAAGGTGTTTTGAGGATGAGTTATTTCATAGAGAAGACCCATGTGAATAGAGTAAGACAAAGATCATTTTTTTTCTCAGCAGCCCCCCTCAAATCTCTAATTCCCACTAGAACGGCTGGAATATGCCCAGGACAAAGCCTCTATCACTATTCAAGCCCATTCCTACCTGTGACCACAACAAGACTTGAAGTTCTGCTGCAAAGACAGCTGGCAGCTGAGACAACATGGATCCGATGCACAGCAGTCTTGTTTCTAGCTCGCAATCTGTTTCTGCTACTGATGTAGACAGATTTTTAATATAAAGGAGTGAGTCTGGTCCCTAAAGATTACACGGAGTAGGAAGAGAGCTTCCCTGGTTCCTGACAACATTTTGAGTCTATGCATAGCTTTCTATTACTGTTTGTGCAACCAAAAAGGTCTGACAACAGGACTAGTGATACCTGTAAAGTTAAGCACATTTGCATTTGCAGAACTAGGGGCCAAATGTGAAGTTACAAAAATATTGAAAAGGCATCACATTTTTAAAGCAAGTCTCCATTTAACCATGTTTAACCTCATTATCATCCATATAACATATTCCACTTTCTTTTTGGAAGGAGATGCACTGGTCCCACAGGATTCAGCCATTCTTTTTGAATTAGTAACTATTTCTTTCAGGGCCAACAGGGAGAGCCCTGAAACATAAGGAGGAAAACAACTCTCCTATTCAGAGAAAGAACAGCACAAAAGCACAAAAGATGCTCTCACTTTGTGAGTGGTTTTGATTAAAGCAGGACAGAAACCCAGAATGGCCAAGGAGGGGCTATCAAGTGACAGAGGAGGGATAGAAAAGGTGGGAGACAGGCCTTTGATATCAAGGGATGTTGTGATGCCTTTTATCTCCAGTGCTGGAGACGCTGGACCCAGAGCATTTAAATAGATCAACTGCTACTGTACACTGACATCAGTGTAAATCACTACAGCACAGTCAGTTTTACTATGACATCTACAAGAACAATTTCAAATTCAGTATTAAAACTGCATAGCACCACTAAATTCAGACCCCTGCATCTTCATTGGTTTTTGACAGGGTTGTACTGGTGTAAGCTTAGGCGATGAGTACGTATTACTTTCTCTTCCCAGGTGTGCTGSGTGAGAAGGTTACAGCCCCAAGACTTGCCAGCTTAGCTGACCATTCTGCACATCATTTCAGCTGTAAATGGTCTTGGATTAAATCTCTTTTCTCCAGAAAGTGTTTAGGGAGTGACAACCAGAAGCTGGAGCAGAATCAGAAAAAACTGTGTACCCACATCCAAGTGTGGAGTCTGGCTACTCTTCTGAATTTGGAAACCCCCTTGTTGCTACCTGTTATTTCTGAGTTTTGCTCAAAATAAAACCAGAATTTACAAACATTGTTTCCCTTTCTAATTGTAAAGAGTTTTATGAAGCATCATGTAACATCCACAAAATCATGAACCTCATCAACTGACATTACAGGCAGGTACAAGAGCTGTAAACTCACAAAGGAAAAAATACAAATAAAATAAAAATCCTAGTATTTTATTGAGTTCTATTTGAGGAAAGACATTTTTCCCAAAAAATGTTTTCTGTTACTCCGATTAATCCATTAATTCACTGTAATGTGAACAGCGCTTGAAGCTCCATTGATCAGTGTGATCACTGCCGACATTTTCACATTAGCTTATATGGGTTTAGCATTATTCTTAATTTGATTCTTCAAATGCGCTTTCAGAGGACAAGTCATTACTAAGGATTTTATTATGTACAGCCACATTAAAATTATTTCTCAGTATTTTCCATTATCTCGTTGAACCTTCTAGAACAATGTCGGCTGTCATCAGGTATTCTGAAAACTAAACTCAGACTTTGCACTGCTTTTTGTTACATACACAAGTAATACAAAGTGGAATCAGATTTCCTCCAAATATGCTAAGAATAGGAGTCTGTTATTGAAATTTTAGGTTGGGCACCAGCACAAAGACGTACGAGGGAGTATCGGTAAGGATACCCAACWGGACTGAGTTTCCTGTTCTTCACCTGCTACCATCAGCAGAGAACATGTGCTCGTCTGGGGGACGCGCTTGACCCCTAGCCGTACTTCGGTTCAGGCTGACTAAGGAGCAACAGGCCTCACGCCCTGTGGTGAACCTGCGAGCTGGAAAGCTCCTGGCTGACGTACAAGGGAGTGAAGGTGCCTCGGAAAAATACTTCAAAAGGTGGTTTCGAAACCCAAAAATGCAAGATAACCAAAGCACAGAACAAGATACCAGAGCTAAAACAAAGACATCTATCCTGTCTATACTATCGACTAGCAGCCAACTACTTCACTCTACAAATATTACCATCAGGATGGGCCCAATTTGAGCTCTCCCCGGACTGCAGCTGGACTGCACGCCAGGTGACTCTCCCCTTGAGCAGGGATGCCTCTCAAGGTTTGAGACTCCTTACCTGAGACTGAGAGATGCTTCCTTACCCAAGGCAGAGAGATCCCTTACCCACGACAGATCCTCGGTAAGTGACTGATAGCATGCTGAATTAATACTAATGAAAAATTACTAATCCATGTAGCTACTCAATATTATTAGAAACATTGTACAGATAATTCCATTAGGCATAAACCATTGTCCAAGTCTGAGACTAAGATTGGATCCAGCCACATCTAGGCTCCATAAGGAGTTTAGAAAGCAATGGGGTCCACTCTGAACCTCGTGACGCCAACGGGAGGGTGTTCCTTACTCTTTGCATCTCCGGTCTCTGTATGAATCATTCTAACTCAATTCTAACTCAGTTTTCGTTTGTATGTTTCTTCCATGCAGTAATTAATAAATTGCCATCAAACTTACTGAACCTTGTCAAACCACTGTTAAACGTTGTTAAATTCCATCAAATTTATTGAACTCTGTCAAATTATTATTTTACCTCAGTAAAACATATTGCTGCTTCTCTCTCTTGAGTGAGGTACATTCCACTCATCCGCAACAACTCAGGAACCAGTAGAGCTAACTCTTCCGATGGACAATACCAATGGCACCTCACATCACAGGGACTTCTTTTCAGTGGCTGAGGAACACATTTGCTGGAGCCCATCAACATGCTGCAACAGAACAACCTCCTGCCTCAAGTCCAATGAGTCTGGCTGTGTGATGGACAGGCAGTTAGTTAAGTCTGTGTCAAAGCAGTTGGGGAATACATACATCTTTATATGTAATTTTTATTGAGGTTTCCAGTTTGCTTACTAGAGCACAGTTCAGTCAGTATGGCGACTGCTATATGAAATTGAGTCATGGGTCAGCAATCGGGGCTGAATCAACCCTCTGCAAACTAAAAGTAGCACCACATCTTGACCAGCAAGTTAGCCAGATCAGCAGATTTTTGGGCAACAGCCTGAGAATTAACTACTGAAGTTCTGGGCCAAAAAATTCTTACTGGTAAAGGAGACACTGGTGCTGTCCAGGAGTAGGCTTGGGCTGATTCTTCACTGAGGTCACTGGTACTCACTTAGTTCTGCAAGAAAAGCCTTCCTTGTGCGATCCACGAGTCTTGAAGCCAATGGGTAATGTTATCTTTATGACTTAGACTTGATTTAAATTAAGATCTATTTAGTTACTTTTCCCAGCCATTCAAGATATATTTAATCAGCTTTACATCATCACTGTGTCTTGAAGTAGTGAACATAAGCTTTTGGAGCTGCTGGCTGACGACCCAGACAGCTATGTGCTGATAGGAGAAAGGGTGTAGGTTGCATCCCCAGCTCATTCTGGAGTTGCTACTCTGTGAGCAGCCTTTGATGGCCATACCTCTGCCATTTGTATTTCTGCTTATTGGACTCTGCCCATCTTGCTACAGGGGGCAAGAAGACTTACCCAAACTGGAATAATTCTGTTTCTGTCAACTCCACTAGTTATGGTTTAAAAAACACCACCATCACATTGGCTAGGACTCTGATTTGGGCAAAACTTCTGACTCCAGATAAATAGGTTTTGTGGCCTTTGGTACCACTTCCACAGCATTTAATATATTACTAAAACTAAATATGGCAAAATTGCACCTCTGCCCATAAAAGAATCCCTCTCAGTAAGTCAACCAGGCCTGCTCTTTCTCCAAGACTGGAATGCTGAAACACATTACAGCATACCTTCTGTCTCCCATCATAACAAGAAGCATAAAATTTCCAGTATGTCATAAAAATATTGGTTACATAGGCTAGTGTTGTGGTTTAACCCGGCAGGCAGTCAAACACCACACAGCCACTCGCTCACTCCCCCCTCCCCTCAGTGGGATGGGGGAGAGAATCGGGAAAAAAAAAGTAAAATTC
>JAYKAV010002971.1:586684-630717 GCA_035582835.1 Phoebastria nigripes | reverse complement strand
CTTGTAGATGCGAATCAAAAGTCCCTTTATTAAGATCGGAAGTGAAGTCAGCCCTTCTACTCTGTCTGGAGAACTGCTCACTGGAAACTGGAGCAGCAGTTTTCCTGGAAGAACTCCCTTTTGTAATTGTTTTTCCTTGTAACTCACGTACCCATGCCTCTAGGGTCGAGGTAGATTTTCCATCCCACTTCCTCATGTCCTCTCCGTGGTCATGCAGGTAAAACCACAGGGTGCCCCGGGGTGTGTATCCACTATATCTTCTCACTGGAACAGATGGATGTTTACTCCTAATGGCTGAGATACTGGTTCATACAGGTGGGGAGTAGGACATACCCTCTCTGAGTTGCTGGAACTCCAGGGATAGTTTCTTGGCTATCATGTCCGGCAGTTTCTCCACAGCAGAGATGCAGGCCCATAGGGAGGAGGAGAGACTTTCTTCATATTGCCGGTGTTGGCCAGCCACTTCATCCACCGTTTGTTCCTCTCCATCTTTCCAGGCCATTACTGCCAATGAGTTTGCATGCGACACTGGTGCGCTCCGTACAAACTTCCCCCACGTGAGTTGTGTGCATTTGACTTCATCGCTGGGTAACTGCTCATTGTTCAGGTCATCATAAATCACCTCCAGCACAGCTAATTCCCTCAGGTACTGGATACCTCTCTCCATGGTGGTCCACTTGCCYGRGTGACATATAACATCTTCCTTGAAGGGATACCTTTCCTTCACGCCTGACAGGAGTTGTCTCCAGAGGATGAGGGTTTGTGCCCCTTGCCCAATTGCTTTGTCAATGCCCCCTTCCCTAGAAAGGGATCCCAGCTGCTTGGTTTCCCTACCCTCTAATTCCAGGCTACTGGCCCTGTTATCCCAGCATCGGAGCAGCCAGGCGACAATGTGCTCGCCTGGACGAGGGCTGAAATCTTTTTGCGTATCTTGCAGCTCACTCAGGGATAGGGATCGGATGGTTACCAACTCATTTATGGGTTCTGCCTCTTCCTCTTCCTGTTCTCGTGATGGCCCTGGTTCATTTTCATCCCTTACTAAACAAGCTGATTTTCTTGTGTATTTCTTCTTCTGTATAGGGGTGACTGATACTGGCACAGGTTGGTTCTCTGGTTCAGCCACAGTGACTCTCACTGCGGTTGGAATACCTGCAGTGCCTGTCAAGGGGGTTGGAGTAACTGCAGTGCCTGTTGGCGGGGTTTGGGTAGCTGCAGTGCCTGTCGAGGGGGTTGGAGTACCCGTGGTGGGTGTCGCCGGGGTTTGAGTAGCTGCAGTGCCTGTCAACGGGGTTAGAGTAACTACAGTGTCTGTCGTGGGGGTTTGAGTAGCCACAGTGCCTGTTGCAGGGGTTGGAGTAGCCGCAGTGCCTGTCGGGGTTGTTTTAGTAGCCATAGTGTCTGTTGCTGGGGTTGGTCTCTGGACGGTGTTCCTAAATAGTTGTTTAATCCTAAACAAGACCTGAACCACATTCAGGAGACATAGCAATATGATCATGCTTATTTGAACATCCCAAGGATATTCAACATTCTCAAGAACTGTTGTGGAGGGCTTAATGAAGAGGATAGAAGAAAAAGGGGTTTCTGGAGATATGAAAGGGAATGTGAAGGAGTGGGGGGAAGTGTCCCCCTCCATAAATTGGTTTTCCGAGGAGAAAAGGTAAAAAGTAGTGTAATTATTAATAGTTTCCAAGAGGTGGTTCCCAAGGTACAGAGATGATAGCAATACTGAGTACAAATACCACATTAGACTCATGACCAATGTTTTTATCATATCATAAAACACAGTGCAGCAAAATGATAACCTTGACCCAGTTCCGAGCAGTGATAAACAGCACAACAGGGAACATAAACTGCAAGCAAGGTATTACATAACACAACATTGAGAGCCAGCCCCACAACTTTGAGAGCCAGTAAGTCAACGTTGTGACCAGCGACTATTAAACCAATATAATGAATGCTTATAACAAATTTTGCTTTAACACACTTTGGTCAAATCTGTCTTTATCTCAACCCTTGGTGCCCCACATTGGGCGCCAAAAAGGACTGTTGTGGCTTACCCTGGTAGGCAGCCAAACACCACACAGCCACTCGCTCACTCCCCCTGCCACAGTGTGATGGGGGAGAGGATATGAAAAAAAAAGTAAAATTCATGGATTGAGATAAAGACAGTTTAATAGAACAGAAAAGGAAGGGAAAATAATAATAATAATAATAATAATAATAATAATAATAATAATAATGGTAGAATATAAAAAATGAGTGATGTACAATGCAATTGCTCACCACCCGCCGACCGATATGCAAACAGCAATCGCTACTTCCTGGATCACACCTCCTATTTATATACTGAGCATGACGTCAYATGRTATGGAATACCCCATTGGCCAGTTGGGCTAGCTGTCCCGGCTATGCTCCCTCCCAGCTTCTTGTGCACCTGGCAGAGCATGGGAAGCTGAAAAGTCCTTGACTAGTAGACTACTTAGCAACAACTAAAAACATCAGTGTGTTATCAACATTCTTCTCATACTAAATCCAAAACACAGCACTAGGAAGAAAATTAACCCTATCCCAGCCGAAACTAAGACAGCTATCAGTATGAAGGAAATGGTTAAGAGCAGAATGAAGGGGAAAGAAAGAAAGAAAAGGCAAGATGGCAGGAAACTTTAAGAGCATCCTAATGGAAGGTACATTAAAACAGGGAGAGGTGCATTTACATGGCTAAAAAAACCTACAATTAATGGGTTTATTTAAGACAAAAGAAATCAAGCTCTTTAGAATAGAATAGAATAGAATAGAATAGAATAGAATAGAATAGAATATTTAAGTTGGAAGGGACCCACAATGATCACCTAGTCCAACTGCCTGACCAATTCAGGGCTGACCAAGTTAAAGCATGTTATTAAGGGCATTGTCCAAATAACTCTTAAACACTGACAGGCTTGGGGCATTGACCACCTCTCTAGGAAGCCTGTTCCAGTGTTTGACCACCCTCTCGGTAAAGAAATGCTTCCTAATGTCCAGTCTAAACCTACCCTGGTGCAGCTTTGAACCATTCCCATGTGTCCTATCACTGGATCCCAGGGAGAAGAGGTCAGCACTTCCCTCTCCACTTCCCCTCCTCAGGAAGCTGTAGAGAGCAATAAGGTCTCCCCTCAGCTTCCTTTTCTCCAAACTAGACAAACCCAAAGTCCTTAGCCGCTCTTCATAGGACATGCCTTCCGGTGCTTTCACCAGCTTTGTTGCCCTCCTCTGGATGCATTCAAGGACCTTCACATCCTTCTTAAACTGTGGGGCCCAGAACTGCACACAGTACTCAAGGTGAGGTTGCACCAATGCTTAATACAGTGGGATAATCACCTTTTTTGATGGGCTGATTATACTGTGTTTTATGAACCCCAGGATATGGTTTACCTTCTTGGCTGCCAGGGCACACTGCTGACTCATATTGAACGCGCTGTTGACCAGTGCCCCCAGATCTCATTCTGCAGGGCTGCTCTCCAGCCACTCATCTCCCAGTTTATACCTGTGCCCGGCATTACTCCGTCTTAGGTGCAGAATCTGGCATTTGGACTTGTTAAATTTCATCCCATTAATCATGCCAGTACAAGAAGGCTAAATTTTACTCTGGGCGGTCAGTAGACCAAATGAGTCTTCAGGATTTTTTGTGTGAAACAGCACATTGTCTCAGGTTCTTGTACAAGCCCAAATATTTCAGGGGATGCCTAGGGCAAGGAGCTGGCATCTACCATATAGGCAGCATACAGTACCCACCAGTTGTATACCAGCCTCTGCAAGCAGCTTGAAGTTGCTTATTCCAAGCCAGCCTCACCACAGAGTGCAGATGGCAGGAGAGAGGAGCAGCAGCAGCCAGACATCATTTGCATCTGGGCCTCAGCACCGGCCACACTGGAGACATGAGCAAGGCCATTGTTAGCATGTTCTTAATGCCTGCCTGCTGCCAAGGGCAGATGTCTGCCAAACCACTGAGAACAAGAGCAGCCAGGAGCTCATCCCGCTTCCCCTTCCCCTGCGGAGATGACACAGGCAGGCTGCCAGGTTGATGCTGCGATGTGGTGACTCCTGTAGCACTGCAGATATTTCAGAGAGACTCAACATCTCAGTGGTGTGCTACCTAAGTCCAGGCCTGATGTATAGAGTCTGGAAGTCCAAGAAATGCAGAGCATCAGTAGAAGTTCTTCTGTGAGGCTGTAGGAACGGGCAGAATGGGCTTTTCTAACCCAAAAACATTCCCTGGAAAACCAGACAAAGTATACATCAGCAAACGAATAAGCAGAATAAATATTTATGGTCTCATAAGCAAAAACTTCCCACATCATGAGCAGACTAGAAACAGAAATATAGGTTCCTTAACAGTGATCTATAGAGAAAATACAAATTAATTGTTGGGTTAGCAAGCAGAGAAAAAGCGTTACATAACAAGCCTACTGAAGACTTATTAATGACCTGCAAGAGAAATCTGGATGAATTTAGTGAAGATAATGAAGTTAAGAATGATGCAAAACTGCTTCAGAATCTCCTTTCTTCCATACATACCATAAACCCAGGAGGCTTGCAGTCTGCTCTAGAGACTAGTATCTCCACAGTTCCCTAGGCTTTGGTTACTGAGCTACTTAGCTAATGAATCAACACTTTTGACCCCTCATTTGTGAGAGGAATAGTGTGGGAACCACTGTTCTCCCATGCAAGACCTTATTCACACATCCTTACTCAGTGGCAGCCAACTGAAAAAGGTCACTGCTCCTATTTTCAAGAACTTAGTCTATCAACTTTATTAAGATCGTAGAATCATAGAATAGTTTGGATTGGAAGGGACCTTTAAAGGTTATCTAGTCCAACCCCCCTGCCATGGGCAGGGACATCTTCAACTAGATCAGGTTGCTCAGAGCCCTGTCCAACCTGACCTTGAATGTCTCCAGGGATGGGGCATCCACCACCTCTCTGGGCAACCGGTGCCAGTGTTTCACCACCCTCAACATAAAAAATTTCTTCCTTATATCTAGTCTAAATCTACCTTCTTTTAGTTTAAAACCATTCCCCCTTGTCCTGTCGCAACAGGCCCTGCTAAAACATTTGCCACCATCTTTCTTATAAGCCCCCTTTAAGTACTGAAATGCTGCAGTAAGGTCTCCCTGAAGCCTTCTCTTCTCCAGGCTGAACAACCCCAACTCTCTCAGCCTTTCTTCACAGGAGAGGTCTTCCATCCCCCTGATCATTTTTGTGACCCTCCTCTGGACCTGCTCCAACGGGTCCATGTCTTTCTTGTGCTGAGGGCTCCAGAGCTGGACACAGTACTCCAGGTGGGGTCTCACCAGAGCAAAGCAGAGGAGCAGAATCACCTCCCTCGACCTGCTGGGCATRCTTCTTTTGATGCAGCCCAGGGTACAGTTGGCCTTCTGGGCTGAAGATCTGGTGGTGTTGTTGCTCCCCAAAGTGTTTTGGCATAAATCAGTGTGTGCACTCTTTAAAATAGTAGGTCTTTGCTAGCCCAGTTGTTTTCAACTAGAATGGGTTAAGGAGCTCTTGTACTGTTGTATTCGATGGCTTGGGCTGGTTGTGTCTGTCAAGCTGTGCCTGCGGGAGAGCCTTTAGCTGATACATCAGCAACTAAACGGTAATATGTGGAACAACAATAGGTGGTTTCCACTGCTCAGAGTACAAAACTTCAAGTGATGCTGTGAGAAATGCTTAGTTCTGTGGCAGCCTGAAAACACACTAGACTTCATGGCTGCAAATTCTGTCTCACTTCTGAGCTGTTAAGTTTAAGTCTCTGCAGGATTCAGGCAAGCATTAGTCAGCCTATATTTGGTCTGTGTTTTCAAGATTATTCCTATAAACAGAAAAGCATGTAGCAGGGTTTGTTCTTAGTTTTGGTTTGTGTGTGTTGGGTTTTGTCTCTCCTAAACAAAAGCTAAAATTCTGGAGCACAATTCTTTATACTTCTCTACTCTGACACACTTGATAAATGCTAGACTAAATCAGATTATAAATTTGTAGCCTGATTATTTTTCTTTTTACATTGATACAGGATTTATACTCTTTCTTGTCATTTACATAGCCCTCTCCATCTGTATTAAGAAGTATGAAATGAGTAGAGTCCTCACTGTTGTGACTAGGTGGTATTTTACAAAGGCTTTTTGAAGATGCGTGTCTAGAAAAGAACAGTTTTGGTCTAGTCCAATCAGGCAACATGTGGCTCAAATTGCAGGAAGAAAGTCAAGAGAAGGATGATGAAAATAGCTGGAGAAAAGGGAGCAGTACAGATACTGAGAAGTTTCAGGGAATAATAAGCTTGGAAGGCAGAGCAAAAGGTAACTGGACTGAGATGGTCAAAACTTGAGTATGTAATGAAAATTTGCTGGGTCTTTATCTTGTCATGTAGTGACAAAAGGATAGGTATATATTAAGTAAGGAAGACAAGGAGAGTAAAAGCTTCTTTTCAATCAAACAGCAAGCCTATAGCATCCATAGCTGTTGTGAGAGCTGGCAATAAATTTTAGAGGATTTAATAAGAAATAGCCCCATGTCCCCCACTGCCAAAGCCATTGGTAGTAAACTGAGTCATACTAAGTTAGAAGTTTTGAGATACCTGCTATTCGATTAGGTTAGAAGTCCTTTTTCAGGACAGTCAACGGATATCAGTTTCTTAATGGCAGTCAGCTTGGTGAACAATGCATAATATGGTACACTTAAGTCTCATATTCTTTCCTTTGGTAAATGGCCTGTGAATGTGCTGAAGGTTGTTCTTGCTCAAAATTTAAAAATATCAGTGAACTTTTCTTGAGACATGGCACAGGAACAGGTGAACTCAAGTACTCAGACCTTAACCTGTTCTGCCTGCATAATTGTCACCTGAATTCTTTCCAAATGCAACAGTCAGATTTATGGCTGAATATTTGGCTTTCTGCAAATATCCCCATACAACTTCTTTGATTCCAAGATGGTGACTGTTCGTGAAATGTTTACAGAAGGTTACTGAAAATACCATCTAAGGAGCCGTCTAACAGCTGTCCTATTCCTTTGTTGTATATCTGATCACAGAAATTTGTCAAGATAGAACTGGAAAATATTACTGACCATAATATATATAAATTTGCTTGGTTTTATTTGACTTTTACATTTTACGTGAAAAGCAAACTCACCCCTCCTGTAGCAGGACGCCTCACAGTTTTATTGACTAGAGAGGGCTTGGCCCAGGTCTCCACAAGTGACACCCCTCTCTTCTCTCACTTTCACCCCCACACTTTCTCACAGCTCTTATACATAGATGAGCAAACACTTGTGTTTGGTGCCCTTTGGATGTTGATCTGAAAAGTGAGCAATATTCATTTGCAGTCAGGGGTTGTCATGAGTAGCCTGAGGACAGCCTGCCTTGGCAAATAAATTTTTGAGGCTGGCTTTCCAAAAATTAATTATCTTTGCCTAAACTAATTTCCCAGGTGCAGCAATTTTGAAAAAATCAACCTTTTTAATTTATATCTCTGGCAATACCTATTAAAATAGTAATAAGAATACCCTTGTTTTCCAAGTGAAACATTTTTACTCAGTTACTATTATGATATGGGGGCTGAACTGCTTAGTACTTCTTAGCTTGAAGGGGCTGCTGAAAAATCCAGGGAAGTCTGGGACACAAAAGGTAGAAATTGTACTGAATGAGCTGCATTTTGGTGACTGCAGTTCACTGCAAACTGAAGATGGAAGATTGGCCCCTTTTGGCCTTTCCAGAAGATATAAGTGATCCTCTATTCAGGTTTTTTTTCCTTTGTATGATTTAGTTACAATGTCCTGCATACAATATTTTACAGGATGTAGCAGGAGGAAAGCCAGGTAGAAACATTTACTTTTAAGCTTGGAAGACAGGATTTTCAAAAGCACCTAACTGTTTAATGGGATTTCAGTATCTAATTCCCCTAGGTGTCTTTCACCATCCCACCCAAATACATCTGGTATTCATGGTAAATGAAATTGCAAAACCCACTAAACTTTCAGTAACAGTAAGTGGAGTTCTTGGCATCAGACATTATATTTAGAGATTTGCCACTATGATTATCCCTGTCTCTTTTTTTCCTTTGAATTTTCTGACCTTTATTATACTTCACCTGAAGCTCCCCGTTACTCCAAAACATAAAACCAAAATCCTCAAGTGATTACCAAAGCATGAGTAATTTAGTACTCCCTTCCATCTGACATCCACACAAATAATAAGTTAAAGCCAAGTGGTTACACTCATAGGAAAGTAAGCAAGGGTATTTGAGCTAGGAGAAATATATGATGCCATGAAAGACTTTTCTCTGACATGCTGAAATGCAATATTAATTTCAATTTTCAAACTACTTTGTTTTAATGATTAGGTGGTCCTTTGAGGATAGCTCACCTAGAAATCCTATACAGAAGTAGCCTGCTGTCCCTTGTTTGGCTTGTTAAAATGCCGATGTTAGCATTTTAAAGTATTCCTGATTTGTATACAGAGTACAGACTGCATGCTGCTATAGAATTATTGATACTAAAAATAAACAAGAAATTACAGAGGAGAAAAGACATGTTCAGAGACAAAAATGATTAAATAGCTAAAGAGTTGCCTCTCCAGCCCTATTCAGAATATTTGAAATAAAAACCCGTGTCCACTGACCTCTTCCTTTCTCCTGCAGCTCAGAAGATAGTGAGCTATGATTAGTCACAACCTCCATGACTTTCACAGCACAGCCTTCACCCCCAGTACAGAGATCACCCTACTTTCAGAAGTCCACAGGTAAGGTGAGCTTCGTGCAAGGGCACTAGCAAAGTTGAGGTATGGGCATGCGCTGGGAATGCAGGGGACTTACAGATCCAGCTAAGGCAATGGCTGCATTCCAGTAATGAGTACTTTTGACTGCATACATCTGCAGTGCAGGCAGGAGTATTTTTGGGCCCCAAAGCTTTCCCCATTGGCATGTCTTAATGCTTTCCTTAGAACTCTGCTTGAGCACAAGCTAGTTTCCATACAGCTTTGATGCATGACAGAGACTGTGCACATGGACTTACTGACAGCATTCCTGGAAGTTTTGGGTGAAACCTCTCCTCTTGTCCTTGCTTCTGTCAGCCAGTTGATGTCAACAGTGGCTTATAAAGTTTCTGGCAATACTGAAACACTGGGGACTTCTGCTTTGCTCCTTTTGTCAAGGCACACTACAAAGTTGTGCATCTTTGTAGACCTACCTGCAGATAGCTACCAGCGAATAACTCGCAGAAGATGCAGAGGGAAGGTGATCAGTTTGAGGGAATGTATAAAAATGACAGCTCGATCAAAAGTCAGGAGCGTGCACTAACAGGCAGGCAAAGTGACAGAACACTCTTTGGCCAGAAAGTGGTGGTTTATTGTACAGACGCAGTACATGTCACCTCCCCTTCCCCCCCTCCCTGCCCAGGAGACTTTGTATAGCAAACCAGTTGCAACTTAAAAAAAGAACACCTTATTTAATGATTTCCATATGTTTTTAGATAACAATTCCTAGCTTTCAAATAGGGAAGGTATTGGTTTTTTCCTATGAAGAAGGTGAGCCTTAGGGTGAAATGCCAGGAATAATCAAGGTAAACAATAGAGTGAGCACTAGCCTGCAGAATGCATGTGTTATTAAAATATCAGATAATGTATCCCAGTCCACCATCTCAGACATACTGAGAATTCAGGGAAAGCTGGGAAATAAAACATGTTCTCTTTTTGTTATTAAATTTTAAATACTTCAGCATTTTTCTCCCCTGTTCTTGAAGACTGGAAGAATATTATACACAATTTCACCCTGACACATTTTTAGCAGCTTCATATCCATATTGCATGTGCATACCTGATTTCTATGAGAATGGAACACACAGAATGCCTATAAACAGTTGAAAAGAAAGGGAATGTATCTTGTGAACAAAAATGCCCTTAAATCCTTTTTAAAGAAGCTGCTACCTAGGATTTCAGGACAAAAATTATGCCTTTCATACTAGAAAAGCTTAGTTCCATATCAAGTCTGAGGAGTATTCCCTGTGCTTAACCCTAGCACTTCACTGGGGTCCAAAGACTTCCTCTATCAGCCATGGAGACAGAGTTGCTTGTGGGGGCAGTTGAGAGTACCTGAATTAAGCTTCTCTTCTCAGTTGTCTCTGGAGAACCTAGGACGACTTAAAAGGACAGTTAAAGATATGAAGCATGAGTAACCGCTCTAGCTGTTTTCATTAGGGCTGAACTTAAACTAAGGGTAATAATTATGGGTGAAACAAGGAGGCAAATGAAAATAAGTAAATTCTAAGTTTAAAAATACGTCTGTAAAAAGCAGTAGTAATGAGGGTTCCTCTCAAACTTAGGGTTTGCTTTGGAATAGAATAGAGTCATGAATGTGGTAAAAGCTGAATCAATAAAACTTTCTGGTTTAGACACAGCTTCTGATGATAACTTTGCTTTTCTTGCATAATGCATGGCAGGTACCCAAATGGGGCCAAAGTGAAGACAACAATCAGAACTTCTGAAAATTTTTGTCAGAGAAACGTACTTTACAGCTGTATGCCACTGCTTCAGAAATGGAGAGTATCCACGTGGCCTTACGTCAAAGAATTACCTTAGTTGGCTAAGGTAGCTGGGCAGTCTTCTTAGGCTGCTTCTCTGGCAAATGGAGAGCATCTTTTCTGAAATCCCATTCCAGATGACCCAAAATAGACAATTACCTCAGTCCTGCCACTTCCTGAGGTGACTCTCTCTCTGCAGAAACTGGAGATGCAGTCTTAGGGAAAGCAGCCAGATGAACCTGGGCATTGCCATTATCCTCCTATAGCCTAATACATAATGGGGGTAAAATAAGTTCTGACATTGTTGCCTTGTGAGTGCTTGATTTTGCAAGCTTAATGTTGTTTAAAAGTATTTTTGTGTTGTTTGTTCAATTGTTTGATGCAATGCTGAATAAAAAGGGCAGTAACCATGTAAGACTTTTCACATTCAAAGTAATATTACAACCAGAGAGAGCACATATTGAATTAAGATTATAGTAAACTTTAGCTTTCAAGATGAAACGAAAACTTGCCCAGGGAATCCTTAATGGATGCCACTACAAAAGGCATAATGTGAGCATTGCCTTAACTTTAAATTTCCTGCTGAATGTTTACTAGAACTCTGTCAACATATCTTTCATGTTTCCTTGCCTATTTGTTCTGCTCCTTCTTTTTAAGAATATCTCAGGAACTTGAAAATGAAATATGTTTTATTATTGAAATGGATTTCCCCTCAACTCTTTTTATACACACATTTGTTGTTGCAGTATTTCTTCAAAAGTGCCAAGCATCTGGCTATAATTTGGCTAGGGCTTTTTAGGGGGCAAGAGGAGTTATGAAGAACATGTTTGGAAAGATATAAGAAACTACAGCACAAATACTTTACAAGCAATGCCTAGGTCAGCTTTGAGACATAAAATAAGAAGGTGCAGACCCTACTCTGACAAGGTTACAGAGTTGAACCTTAACCCTGTGACAGGTTTTATTAAAGTTGAACTTAGTTCTGCAGCTAAGGTGGTTTTGAAATAGATTTTTGTTTTGTATTATTGAAAAAAGGAAGAAAGTAACTATAYGTGGACAAAGAAGTGCCGTGTTTATCAAGGACATTTGTAAAATGGACTTCATGAAAGAATATTATTTGTCCAACTAGGAAAAATATCTCCCCTTCTATTTTTCTGCCCTTGTGGGGTACTGTTTTGTGTTTGTAACACTGTCCCTTTCATGGTTCTGAACCACTCACTGTCACACAGATCYCTTATATTTATCCATTCGGAAAAGAATCAGCATTTCCTACCTTCTTCCTAGTAAGTTGGGGAAAATAATTTAAATGGGAAAAAATGAACTAAAAGCATAATATTAAGAAGAAGGTACTTTCAAAAACATATGTTAAAAGAATAAGATATATGGTTTTAGTCACTTGACTGGGACCATAAAACTGGTATTTTTTAATTATTATGAATTTCTTATAATACGTATTTTAAACTGTTTTTTAATTGTAATGAGGGTTTAGGATTTGCAGTGTAATTCATGGGATAACACGTGATACCTGTGTTCAGATATCTTGAGAATGTTAGGTTCACATCTGCAGCTGTAGATTCACATCCATTCATGATTTTTTCTAAATAAATGGGTCACATCCTAAGGTGCTGTATGTCAATGAGATGGTATTAGCTTTGATGAAGCTCAGAAGGGAAATTGTGCATGAACTGTTCAGTTAAGTGTTCAGTTGGAAGGGACTACTGTCTTCCTCATTGGATGCCATCCTCTACCACACCAAGGCCTTTAGTGAATGCTTTGGAAGAAAAAAAACTCCTATCTCTCTGTGATTTATTTAGCTAAGAGGGTGAGATTACACAGTACAGGGGAAGAGCTATCTTATTGGAGAAGCAAACAGGAATCATTTGTTCCTGGAAGAAAATGCAGATTTATATTCATTGTGAATTTTCAGACTAACTGTGTGACGTTCGTGTTGCATGGACTTTATGCTGGTCCTCTCCACAGGTGAATTTTATCCTTTAAGATCTTAATCTCTTTTGGATCCAGAGTCTGCTACATTTGTGTACTGTTTTTACTCTGTTTACATACCTGTGCCATTGACTGTGCTTTCTTGCTCCTGGTGTGCAGTCGATGAGAGTTGTGGGAGTTGATTTTTGATGCAGAGCCTGGCATGCCAAATCTGTGTCTTGTTGTCAAGAGAAAATGAGGGCATGCATCACCTGACTGCTTTCATGCAACATTATCATTTATAAATATAAAGGCTTCGCAGTTCATTGGAGATGAAAGGACATTAAGGTAGTGATAGATGCCCTGGAACTTGATATTTAGCAATTACCAATCATTTGAATGTGCTTGTTCCTGAGCATTATAGACAGCTTTTTGGTTTTGTACTCCAGACAGGCAGAATGTTCCTCTGGCTGTGAACTCCCCAGATGTTTCCTTCCTTTGTTTGGAAAAAGAGACCGCCTCATCTGAGCAACTGCTGTGAGATGAGACATTCCATTTAACTCCTATCAGTAAGCAGTGAGGTGGGGTACTTTGAGAGTTTAACCTGGTATCCCAGTTGAAGATGCCTGCCTGTTTTATTTGGAAAAAGACTCCTAAAATAGTAGACCCATACAAAAATACCTTCCCATGAGAGAGGAATATTTTGCAAGGCCTTTGTCCATGGTAGGGGCCAGGATAGAGGTGAGTTGAAGGAGCAGTTCTGGTTGCCAGGTTGTTTTTTGTATTACACCTGGAATGAGTTGTCTCCACTGTGGCCCCTGGGCAACACCCAGATGATGGGTAGAACGCCTATCATTAGCATCAATGAGCTAGGGAGGGAAAGGGAAATGCTCTACCCATCACTGAGGGACTACAGAGTTGCAAGATATATAGGACATTCACCCAACAGCTCACACAAGATCTGGGGCAGAAATGGAGCACAAATTCAGACCTCCTGAGTCCCAACCAATAGGTCTGGGCCTGTTGCATGGTATTATGCATCTTCCCACCATTAAAAGGTTGCTCCTTGATTTGCTTCTCTCCATCATGGCACATTGTGGAATTTCTTTACTACAAAGTGTTGGTAGAGTAATGATAATTTATCAGTCTTACTCAGGCAAAAGAATTGCTTTGAGATACAAGCTTCTAAGCACTTCATAAATATACATTCCTCAAAACCATGTCCTTCCATACACATCTTTCCCAGGACAGCAAAGGTGGGGATAGTGTGCTAACAATGCTGGGAATACAGAAAAGGTGTCCTGTGAGTTGTCACCATTGTGCGTGCTGCTGGGGAGTGGACTTGATGTAATTAAATAGCCAAGATCCCCAGGGCTTTGGCACCCAAGTGTGTGAATAAAACATAACACTTAGCAAAGTAATGCTTTTGTGAAATGGAGAGAATATAAAGATAAATTGTGGTCCCAGGCCAATTACTTCATTCACATTATTTCACTCAATTGTGAAGCCCACTGCATATTCCAGATTAATTGAATATTTGCATCCTTAATTAGAGTCACTATTAGGGAGATTAAATGGCTCTGTTTTTCACAAAGAACAATAACATTGTAAACCTGCCTTTAAAACTATCTCTTATTCTTGACCTTGGGGAAAAAGATAAACACATACCATTCACATGCTACAGCTGATGCAGAGCCCATGCAGGAGACAGGGTGATGTGGTAAATGTGTTGGGGCCATGAAGGAAAGCTGGAAGTGCAGAAATGCAGAGACAAGCTCAGTGAACAGTGGATTTTTTTTCTTTCTTTTCTTTTTGGTTTGGTGGCCAAATGAAAAAACGAATAAACAAACAAACAAAAAAACAACCTAGGAGGGAGGAATTTGTTTTACTTGGACTGAAATAGCTATTTTTGGGGGACTTGGACTGAGGTGAGAGAACAATGACAAAAGAAAATATGTATCAATCTGGAAAGTTCTGTTTGACCTGAACAAAAAGATTTTCAACACCTCCAAAAAAAAAAAAAGTAGCTTTGTAATGAAAAAGGCATGTTTTTTGAAACTGAAGTCTCGAAAATATAGCTTAGTGCCAAAATGAAACAGCCCACATTAGTTCCCAAACTAAGCCCAAATTAGTGAGAAGAAGAAATCACCCAGTTTTAGAACATTCACACAATGCTCTTTACTGGCTGCCAGCAGTTTTTCCATCAGTGGCATTGTAAGGTCCCAGATTTCTTGAGTACCCCACAAGCACCCCTGGGAGAGCCATGCTGTCCATCTCAGACATGCTGTGTCCATCTCACCACCCACTTGACCTGGATATTGATAGAAAGCTCTGCGCAACTGCACCTTCAGACCAGTCCCATTCCCCTGCCCAAGTGTTCTTGTCTTGTCCTGAGAAAATGCTGATTGCTTCAGAGAGGCCAGGGACAGATCAGTTTGCAAAATCCACCTCGACAATCACAGACTGGAGCCACTTTGTGTAGTTTGCAGTTTTTCCATGTTTGTGGATAGGCTCTTGCATATGAGAGAACCTTTTCCTTTCCTGATCTAGTGATGCTTCTTAAGAGGTTTTGGTAATTTGCATGTATCTCATGCTAAAAGGTTATTTCCCCCTACCACACCACCTTGAAGTCCAGAACTTGGGGATCAGGTGATTTCTTGCAAATGGTATTTTTTTTTAATTTGATTTTTAAATCCAGCAGATTTCTAATTTTGTTGTGAAGAAAAAGCTTTTAAATCTTAGTCTAAGTGCTCCTTCAAGGCACAAAACTCTGAAAGCAATGATAAAGGAAAACTTTTTTTTTTTTTTTTAACATGATTTGTGGAGGCAAATGAGTGATTTGCTAAATTTTTATTTTGGAGAGTATGTTGATGCTAGGAGTCAGGAGATGGAGAATAAAAGAGCTTTTTTGCTATGGTAGTTCATCAGAGGAGGAAGAAATAGATGGGAGCAATATGGAATTACTCTTTGGATAGTTTATCCATACCTGTTTTTGATGTTCTTTATTAACCACCATTTCTGTTACAAAACCGAACCACTGCAAACCACTGTGAAATGATCATTAGTAAAGTCAGGCTACTCCTGCCATAACTTCACTGTGAACACTAGGGCTGGGACCTAATACAAACTCCTAGAGAAACTTAGCCTGAAATAAGGTTTCTCTGCTTGAAAATATTTTCGTCTTCTTTTTCATGGAGCATAGTATATGGTAGATCCATCTTCATCAAGTGGTATTAGCTCAGGAAGAAGGGACAAGGAAAAATAGGCCAACACACTGATGATCACAAACACATGGTATCTTGTGGAATGATTTACTTTCTCTGTGGCTCAGCTGCAAAACAAACAAAAGCAACCCTTCTAGAAGTGCTTGCTTCTGCAGTTTGCTGCCATGGGTCAGGTTAAGCTGGAAAACAAGAATTTCACTTTGGCTCCTGTGTTGACTGTATTCTTGGAGGAATAAAGCATACTTCAGGTGTTATACAATCCGCTGACTGAAGTGCAGATTTGGGGTCAGAACAAAAAGTCTGAAAATTTACTGAGAGACCTGAAGGAGAAAAGAAGGGAAGATGATGACTGGGAATACATATATGCAAGGGGCATGTTTTGAAGCAGTGCTACTGATAAAGAGATGAGGTGTCACAAATTTCATCGCTGTGCAGAAATTCTGTGGCTAAATCATTGTGCCCTGGGTTTGAAAATTTATCGATACAAAAAGTGAAGAAGTCTTATTTCCTTCCATTGCACCTGTCAAGCCAGAAATGGCAGCTCTGAAATACCAGTGAGTTTGAGACTATTATCACCATTACCCTGCGTAACGACAGGATGGAAGCGCATTCCCGCATGTCAGCACAAGTTATGCTGTTCTGATGACTGAAGCTGTCAGCGAGTACACATTAAGCCAACGGAGCTAAATATCCTCACTTTCTGCTGTGCTCTTTGTCTCCTTTTGCCAGTGAATTTGGACAGCAATCATGCAGATGCCAGCAAACAAAAGTGTGCCATCTTCCCAGCTGGCATGAGCCAGCTTCATTCCCTTGATGCCAACAGCACAGGGTAGATTTACATGAACATAGTGGCTGGCTTGCAGAATTCGTTGGTACCTTGAGTGAATATCTTGGAAAAAGGCTGTGATTCAACTACTCAAAATAGAATTTTTAAGGAATAAGAATTTTTTCTTTCAGCATGGAGCTTAGGAAGGAGTGTTTGATGAAAGGAAGGAGCTTAGGAGGAGTGTTTGATGAAGAAGTTCTTTTCACTGGAAAAAAAGCAACAGTTTTCTTCTAATTGTTAAAAGCCAAACAAATGAAAAAAAGAAGTCCCTTGGTTTTAAATAGAAACTTGAAAATTTTTTTATGAAAAGAGTCCTTCCTTTTAATCTAATTTAGGCATTAAAAAGATCAGATACTCTGCTTTCCTTCTCCTCTACTATATGATCTTTACCCTCACCACTGTTAAGGTCACACCTGAAGTACTGTGTCCAGTTCTGGGCTCCCCGGTACAAGAGAGACATGGACTTACTGGAGAGAGTCCAGTGAAGCTCCGCAAAGATGATGAAGGGACTGGAGCATCTCTCATATGAGGAAAGGCTGAGAGAGCTGGGACTGTTCAGCATGGAGAAGGGAACATTTTGGAGGGGATCTTAGCAATGTGTACAAATACATGATGGGAGGGTGTAAAGAAGACGGAGCCAGGCTCTTTTCAGTGGTGCCCAGTGACAGGACCAGAAGCAATGGGCACAAACTGAAACACAGGAGCTTCCTCCTGAGCATCAGGAAACACTTTTTCACTGTGGGGGTGACCAAGCACTGGCACAGGTTGACCAGAGAGGTTGTGAAGTCTCCATCCTTCATGATATTCAAAAGCTGTCTGTATACAGTCCTGGGCAACTGGCTCTAGGTGGCCCTGCTTGAGCAGTGGGGTTGGACAAGATGACATCTAGATGTCCCTTCCTACCTCAAACATTCTGTGATTCTGTGATTATTATTTCCACCCCCCCTGTATATTTCACCTCTTGTCAATTCCTTGTCCTGAAGCAGCAACAACCCAACACCAGATAGGATGAGGGACTGAGATAGTAGAATAAGACAGAGTTGTTGGGTACTTATTATCACAGATGTTGCAAGGCCACTGGCACAGGTAATATCTTAGGGGTGTCAGCCTGTTTCAGATTAACCCATTTGTACTGTGATTCACACATGTGAGAAGATCTAATGTAATTTTAACCAGTTCTGGATTTTGGAAGGCTAGGTTCGGTAAGGGCTGAGACACAGGTTATATCCAGCTGCCACAAAAATATATTCTTCAAATGTTGCAGAAGAAAAAAATATGCTGAAAGATGCTTTCTTTGCCCTTTAAAATTGTAGCAGAGCATGAAAAAATAATCATTTCTTACCTATGTGAAATCCAAATCAAGTGGGAATCAGATCAGAGTGACACATTTTGACCAATGTATTTAAATTTAAATTAAAAATAACTTTCCAGCACTTCTTTCAGAGGCAGTTAGGCTCCCCTGTTTTCCAAAGTAATAAGGGCAGCAAAAGAAGCATAGTATTTATTGTAATGGAAACATCTCCTGCCCCCCCCCCCAACTGCTTTAGCTGCAATTAAGTGTCAGGGATGGGGTCATGTAGTGAGTTGCGAGGATAAAAGAAAAGAGCAAAAGAGATGTATCCTGCTGGAGAAGGTAAGGAGCTCTACTCTTAAAGTTCCCCTCTTACACACTGGGTGATGATTTGTTTCAAAAGCTTCAGAGGTCAGAGTCTAGAATTATCCATATCTAAAGCAGAAATCTCTTGATGGAGGGAAGTGAAGGTGTCAAGTTAAAGGAGGAGGAACATCAGTCCACAAAGCCAGGCTTAATTTGATGGCTACTTTGTTCCCTCCCCCTTCCCAGAAATTTGATGGATTGGCTTTCTGGCATGCAGTTTTACCCTTTAGTGAGACAGGTCTTCCTGCAGAAGATCCCTTGGGATTGTTCACCTGCCCATGAGATTGATTAAGTTCTTCGCAGTTCTTCAGCGCTGCTTTCCCCAAGCATCCAGTAGTAGAGTGACTCAAGAGACTCTGAGGAATAGTTTAGTAGGAATGAAGCGGTAGCCTCAAAGAGTAGAAGTCAACACCCAACCTGAAGCACACAGACCCTCAGTGTCTTTGGAGACACCATTCCTCCTGTGTTCCACCTCACTTGAAGCCCAAAACAAAACCGTTAAACCTGCTGCCTGCTGGTAACTCACTGTTCTCTTTAGACCTGGCTGATGTGTAGCATTGAGTCTTTATACTTAGCCGCTAACATTCATGAGGGGAAATGTGATTCCGAGCCCCAAGTCTTTCAATCTCATCCCACAATTACATAGATTTGTACTTTGTTCTTTCCAGTCTTTTCATATCTTTACCGAAGTATCATGCTAAAAGCTGGTGGCAGTATTTTAGATAAGGCCTTACCAGCGCTGAGTATACTGGAAGCAGTATGTCACAAGAGATCTGTCTCATGTCTGGGCCTCCATTGTCATGCTGTATTTTATCACATTGCTCTGTGCTTTCATTAGGTAGTATAATAAAATTAAGCAGATACATTGGGAAGTAGAAACTTTAAAAGCCCCTAAGTGTTTTTGTTTTGAATGAAAAGATATAAAGCAATGTAATTGATGATAATTTTCACACAATGTGAGATAAATTAGGGAAATTTTGATGTACAGATTCATAGATATCTGTCTTTCAAGGGCAGAAATTGGATAGCAGTTGTGTAAAGAGGACAGCCCCTTGAAGATAAGGGAACAGCTAACTAGCTTTCCCTCCTCTCTACTTCCTAAAGATAAGAAATTATCTTTCTCCTGATCATACACTTAAAACACATGTAATGTAAGATAGAGGTAAGTTTGTTGTCTTTAACTAGAACAAAAATGCTGATTAGGTTTTGCTTTTCAAGGAGTTACCATAAAGGGGGTATTTTTGTTCCATTTATAAATGCTGAAAAACAGAAAAGGAAAACAAAAGGGAGTTTTATTGTACAGGTTTGCCCTTCCAAAGTTTAATGTAAAGAAAGATAATATTGCCCCGCTAAGGCTTAAATTGAAGGTTTTTATTAAATGCTACTTTTTAATGGATTCTGAAAGAGCTGATTGATTTTTTTAAAAGGCTTTCATTTTTTACAAGTTGTAAGCTGCAGTAAGGCACTATACTGCATTTACAGTTTTAGCTTTAAATATTGAATAACTTTATGTGTACAAGGATTATCAATAGAAAGGATGATTAATATATTGCAAGCATAAAGGGAAATTGCTACAAAGTTGATCATAATGTGCTGAGTGCCATTGATTTTCTATAACTGAAATGTAGACAAGGAAAATTAATATACGTTGCAAAGAAGGAACAAATACAAATATTTTGAAAATCTGTAAGCAGATGCAGACATTTCTTTGAAATGCTCAATGTCCAGCCTTTCCCACTGTAGAGGGTACAGAGCATTCATTAAGAACGGGCTGTTAATTATGGTGACTGAATTATAGGTAATGTCTTTGATGTCTAGAGAGGGTTAATTAGTTAAATTAAAAAGCTTTGAGGAGCTTTTTATATGCCTCTAATTTTTACTAGAGGGACCTAGCAGAAGAAGATGTTCTTCGTTTCTCCCTTTCAAAACTTAATCAGGATGTAGACTAGCAAGGACAGAAGGGACCCCCTGTTTCTACATAAAGACATGAGATTTGAAGGGTAGGTACATGATCCCTGTACTGCAGMGTACAAGGTGATTTGGTTGCATTGCTATAACCTCTCATTCTTTTCAAAACCAAATTGGGAGTCAGTGTGCAACAAAATACATTGATGGGCAGCACACAAAAAAGATTTATGCAGAGTCCTTCAAATGCTGGGATCTGTAACTGATTTTCCCTAGAATTTCATTGGTGTGCTGTGACTTCTTTCATTGGTGATGGTTTCTGTTTGTTTTGCATGTCATCACTTTCCAAAGGGCGAAAAAAAGTAAGGGAAAACGGGGAAAACTGAGCTAGGCTAACATGAATGACAGCTGTTGAAATGCGAGACACTAGGGAGGGATCATCAGGGTGAAAGATGCTGTATAAAAGCAACTTGATTTTTAGCTCAGCCCACAGCAGTTCTTGCTGCAAGGGCAAGGAGTGAGATATGGAAATCACTCTTAGGTTTTTTTTTTTTTCTTCTGTGGGTAAACTTACTCCCAGGCAAGCAGCTGTTGTGGTTTAACCCTGGCAGCACCTAAACACCACGCAGCCGCTCGCTCACCCCCCTGCTCCGGTGGGATGGGGGAGAGAATCGGGAGGGCACGAGTAGGAAAACTAATGGGTTGAGATAAAAACAGTTTAATAATTGAAATAAAACAAAGTAGAACAGTAATAATAACAGTGATAACAACAACAACAACAACAACAACAACAACAACAACAATATACAAAGCAGGCGATGCACAATGCAATTGCTCACCACCCGCCGAACCGACACGTGCCCGATACGAGAGCCTGTTCCAGGACCCAGAGCCCCCACACACACTTAGTTTTTATACTGAGCATGACGTTGCATGGTATGGAATACCCCATTGGCCAGCTGGGTCAACCACCCCGGCTATGCTCCCCCTGCCAGCTTCCCATGCACCTGGCAGGGCATGGGAGGTCGAAAAGTGCCCGGTGCAAGCACCACCCAGCAACACCCAAAACATCAATGGGCCATCAACGCTCCTATTATACCAAACCCAAAGCACAGCACATCCCCCCAGCTACTGGGAAGAAAGTTAACTCTGTCCCAGCTGGAACCAGGACAGCAGCTGAAGATAATAGTCTTTCTCTGTACCTCTGGTTCACTTAGGCACAACATCATTTCTTGGTATTCTTGATTCTTTTGCCTCTGGTCCAGGATTTGCCATAGCCCAGTGCACTCCATCTTTTTGTATGTCAATCACCATGCCTCAGTCACACAACAGTCACCCCAGAGGATGGTTGTGCCTCTGAGCCTGTAACCTCTCTTGAATAATGTGGGGTTTCCAGACTGTTTGCACATCCAATGGTCACCTGACTCAATTCCAGCCTTAAGATCAGACTTTCAGCCCTTTGCAATCTCACCGTCCATCTAATGGATGGCTAGAAAGAAAGTGGCCATGTCTCTCCATAAGTACTAAATTGAGAGCACATGCATCTAGCTAAGTTAGAGGCCCCCTTACTTCTTCTTTTCTTTTACCCAGTAAAGCCCAGCACTGTTATCTGTGAGGGAGAAAGTGTGTCTGAGTTTTCTTATACCCAGGCAATGCACCCAGAAAATGCGCACACGTATTTTTATGAGAAAAACACTTGATGTGCCTCCGTTTGGCAGAATACTATGTTACAGGTTTGTCAGTTGTACACAAATTGCTATCTGGAAATTAGGATTCAGCTAGCAGGAGGAAATGAAATTATCTCACTACAGGCAGAGGCCCATAAAGGTGAAAAAAGCTGATCTGCTGATAGGAGAGTGATGGCATGACAGTAAACAGCAGGACTGGAATAGCTAGATGTCCCTGGCTTGGTGAGAACTGGCTTTCTATGTTATGAACAGAAATTGAGGTTATGGGGACTAATCCTAGTCCTATTTAACTCAACAGTCACTGGATTAATTTTGACCAGAATTTTATTCTGTTTCTTTTCCTCCTGGGAAGATGGACCAAGAGGACTCTATGCAGGCTGTCTGCCTTCTTCATGGCTAAATATACTTGTCGTTATCTTTGCTTTAGAGAGGGAAACTTTATCCTAAATAATAAGCTGTGGTTATGAATTATGAACTCTGTTGCGTAGGCTTCTGCTACTCACCTCCATGATAGCACGGACTCTCATCATCTTTCCTTTCCCTGAATTCCAGAAGGTAAAACACTTCAAAAAAATCTTGGATAAATCCCTACTTGTCTGCCCCAAAAAAACAAACTGTCCAGACTGATGAGAAAGATTACGAGTAAAGTCCTTGGTGAATATGAATGAGGATTGCATTATTCATGATATTTGAATGGCATTATTTAACTGATTATAATTATACAACAAATTAGAAATTTGTTTAATGTAAATTTGCCCAGGGCAACATTTCACAAATTTCTGGCAAATCTGGTTACTGTTTAATTTCAGTTACTGTGACAATATAAAACAGCTTCTTCTGCTCCCAACCTTTTTCCTAGTTTGCTGGTGCTTTCAACTTGATTAAAAAATAAAAGGAGTATTTAATTGCAGTGAAAACATTGTGAAGGCCCAGTGACAGAAAGCATAAATCCCTGAGCATTTCCCTCATCACTCAGAAATTCAGAGAATGCTTGCCTTTTCAGTACTTGTCTCAAGTTGACACATATCAACATTACATCTTGAATGTAGGTAGTTGTTACCTGCATTCTGTATTCCAACAGTCCATGGGCCTTTCTCTCTGCTTTTGTTAATTTCTTAAGAATTCTTCTTCCTCATGAATTAAGTTTTGTGTTGTTCCTTGAAATATGAGCAAATTTTCATGCCAGTTCTGAACAGAATAACAATTTTGCATACACTGATATCTGAATTCTCAACTTCAGATGCTGTAAAGGAGGTTGCTCTTTCTCAATACTTGTTGTCTACACCTCTAAATATAAGACATCTTTGGATGCACCAAGTTACTAGTCTTTTTTTTTTTTTTTTTTAATATAATTCTCTGGTATGTAGGTTTGTCATCTGCCATAGCACAGTCCACTGCTCCTCAAATGTGACTTATACCCAAATATCCAAGCCCCAGCATTCAAGGTGAAGATAGAGAATGTTACATGTCAGCTGTGTTACAGGATTATGCATATGCTCAGATTTTTGTATCTGTGGGGCTAATCAGTGATGTCTTTTAAAAAATAGGATGCTTCATTTCTTTAGTTTTGTTTCGAGCTAGAATAGCAAGCTGATGTTCTCCATGCCTTGCTGTGTAAGTTTTTCAAGTCTGTCAACTTGTGTGTCAAATTTTGGCATAGATGGTATCTCATTCATGGATCTAAGAGAAGTTTACCCATGTGCATTTCTCTTCATAGTTTGTATGAGACTGGAGGAACAATTTTTCTCAAAACTTAGACGAAGACAAACATTTTATAGAATAATAATAATACGCTTGAGCATGTAAGCATTTGTTGGAATTTTTCCTATTTCATTAATGGCTGAAAGGAACTATGATTGCGTTGCTGTGTGGCAGCCATTCTGAAATCACTGTTGATCATAGACTGTTTCTCAGTTCACAGAAACCATCAAACTTATAACTTAAGTGCTTAAAACTCTCAAGTTCTTAAAACTGGTATATGTATAGAGGATGGTCAATTAATTGTGAGACACAGAATGAACTGTTTTGCTGTTGGTAAATTCAGTGTTAAATAGCCATCAGTTTTTAGCTGAAAGAATGATAGAGCACTTGGTGAAATCTCCTACTGCTACAACATGTGTTTTTGTCTATCCATTAAAACCACATGGGAGTCATGTCTTTAGTTGAGTTTCGTAATTTTGAAATGCCTTTTCTTCTGTAGCAGAACAAAAGCTTTTCATGTAAATGTTCTGTTAACTGAAATGTCCCTCAAGTAATGCATTTAGGGTTCAAAAATCAATATATTTCATTTCATTTTTGAGGCTTTTCTTTGTATTGTTTTATAAATATGAAGTAAAGAAAATACTGAAATGAAAAGTAATTTCAAAATAGAGGATTAGAATGTTTTGTTCCACGAAGATCAAAATAAAACATTTTTTTCAATTTTCATTTCAAAAAATAATTTTCACAAAACACTTTACTTCTGATGAACTGTCATTTTTTATATAAAATATATTGCAGGAAAAAAAAAAAAAAACTGACTAAATATGTGTAATGGTAGAAAGAAATACAATTTTCACTGTTGTCAACCTGAAGACTTGTACAAATGGTTAAAGGTTAAAAGAACTAGTAACTGCCACTGAAGTCAAAGAAGAGAAATGTGTGAAAGGATTGTTATATATCTCAGCAATTACATGTATAGGGAGAGGTGCAGGCCTGAGGACAGGAGGTGGAAAGACACAGTCAGGAGAAGGAGACCTTCCTACAGTGACCATGTGTAGCACAATAGCATTTAAATACCAACGTCCAACTTGGTTTCTCTTCACACAAGGAACATGGAAGCAAAATGGTATGATGCTATACACCATGCAAATGCACTTAATGATCACCCTGTTTTAGCCACAACGGTACTGATTTCAATACACAGGTCTGGTGTCCTGCTATGTCAAGGCCTTGCGGCACCACCATGCAGGTTCCTGTTATTTACTTTTAAAATTATTTCTTCCCATAAGTAGCACGTTATATGTTTAAACATATGGTGGCAGTATCATGTTAACATGCAATTGCTGTACTTCCCTGGGATTTAAAATAGATTTGTTTTATTTTCCACGTAGAAGCAAGAAAGTCCATGAAAACTATTTGGAAGATACTAGTCACCACGACTCTTTCAGACTGAGACAACCTCTCCAAGCCTTGCTAGCATAGCTCTCCCTAGCTGACACCCTTCTCAGTCTGGCCACAGTGCTATAAAAACCAAGTAATAGTTTGTAAAGCAGATGATTGGTCTGTTTTTGGCAACAAAGCAATTGAGCAAGCTTCAATTAATTTGCAAGCAAGACAATTCTAAATATGAATTTTTTTTTTCTCTGTCATCACCAAACTTATAAAACACAGGACCTGGGATCTGATCTGTGGAATGGCAGATAGACCCCAGCTCTGCCCCAAAAAGGCAAGTGAACTTTTACAAGACCGCTTTACCACTTGCTATCTCAAATTCCCCATCTGTAACGTAAGGTATATTATTCTAATCTTCTCTCGTGATGCTGTGAATGCAAATGGCTCCACACAAAATAAGTTTTGTTGATAATTGCCATTCCTGAGAGCACATGCCATCCGTTTCCTTAGCCATACCTACTAGCTACTTCCTTACATACTATAAATCTGACTCCAAAGTTCATCCCAAGATTTAACAAGGTAGATGGAGTGGTTGGTGTGGGCAGTCCACTGCTACATGAGGCACATTGTTTTGGAGAAACCATTCGGGCTACTCTGGGCATTGAGATTAAACATTACATAGGTATAATTTTACACAAAATGGAAGGTCTTCACTCCAGCTGTGGGAAGAACAACTGCTTGTCTATTTGTGGAGTCCTGGGAAGGAGGTGCTTCCTCTCTCCTTTCCTATAGTCCTCTTGGCTTGCTCTCGTGAGACACGTAGGTACTGCCCCACTTACCTCTTCTTCTCATGTTTTTAATCTCCTTTTTCTCATTTGCTTTTCAGATTTTTCCTCCCTTTACCATTTCCTACTCCTTGTATTCTTCTCTTTTTACCTCATTGTAGTGTATCTATCTCTCTGCTGCACTCCTTTTCTGCCAGCCTTTCTTCTTTGTCTTTCCTGACCTTCCATTCTGAATGCCAACTAATACAACCTAAGAGAAAAGGGCACCCATTTTCAATGGGGGCAAGTTTTTATCTTGTTAGGACCAACAGGAGAGAGAAGCTGTCTTTGTTTAGGGACATATTGAAACCAATGGTGATCTGATCAGATGGTGTTGTGGGAACCATGAGCAAAATGACTGATGTGAGGTGAGGTGGAAGAAAACCAGCTCAAAAGAGGGAGGACTAAGCAGGCTTGTCTGCAATTTATTTGCAGCACTGCCTTCTGCTTGCACACCTCTGGAGGAACTAATAGTTTGCCTCCTCAGCTGAAAGCACATCTATTTCCGTACATTTTTATTAGATCTGGGAGCTTGTCACTCCAGTGCATCCTTTTACTGCAATGCATTACATGGCACAGCATAGTAGCATGATGAAATGAAACGTCACACCTGGATCAGATATATTTAGAGTTATATGTGCCTGTGTCCAGCAGGGGAAAAACACTATTAGATCACAGAGCCATTTCGCTAGGTGATATGTATGGTTATGAATCACTCATTTGCCAAGCCCAGCTAGCCTTGTTATAATAGGAGGCTCATCTATGTCGTTTATAGTTTCAGTACCATGAAATCAACATGAAACAATTATTAGACAATTTCACACTTGTTCATCATTTTGTCACCTGCAAAAAGGAAGAGTCATAGTCAGGGGCCATACGTGGAAGTTGCATAATGAGCATATGGATTGAGCCAGGCAGCAAATAAGATGGGATTCCAGTGTTTGCAGCATTTTTATTAGCGAGCTGCAAGAAATGACATTTTCTTTAATAAATTATCCCTTTGACATTGCTGGGTAGGTTTCAGTCATGGGAACACAACAGTGAGGGAGGCTCGCACAGTCTAGCACGTAAGTCTGGTCTCAGAAGGCTTATGCTCTGTTTCTGGTTCAGGTAGTGACCTGCCCTGGGCTTTAGAGGAGGCCCCTCAATTTTCTGAGAGGGACATTCAGTTGCAGGTGAAATTTTATCATTATTTTAAAAAGGCACTTTTAGTCAATTTGAGAGTCACAAAACCATTTCTCGATGATGATTAAATTTTCCTATTTTCAGCAAAATGTTATTTTCACTTTTTTTTGATGTTTCTGTTGTGTTTCTTTATTTTCTTCTCCTTTGTTTTTCAACAGAAACAAAACTTGATTTTTCCAAGTACCTCTATTGCTTAGCTAGTGAGACTGCAGAGGAAACTTTTTCCAATCGAAGTTTGAACAGTTTTATAACTGCACAAGGACCCAGCTTCAACCCATGCTTCTGAATACTATTGTAATACTTCAGAAGCCCACGCCACCCAAAATGAAAAGAGTGGGGATGGATGAGGAAAAGACATTTTTTAGGACAGTTGGGCACATACCTTCATCAGAGCTGCATGGGATGACAATGCATAGCAGTCTCATCAATGGCTGTAAGTACAGCAAAACAAATTACATCACTTATCCACTGTAAAGGTTCAATGAGGACACAGCTGCCTGGCCCTGGTTCATCTCCCTTTGCCTAACTTCCTGCAATTATATTATATTTGTTTTCCCCTATTATTGACAAACTTTACATCTTAAGGAGGATAACATTACCATACTCTTTATTTATTTGGTTGTAGTTAAATATCTTTGTTTTGAAGGCAAGTTTGAATTTTGAAAGATCAAGCTGGAAGTATTTGCTTTTTTCCCTATTAGCTTTATCTGTCAGGCTGGCAAGTTTTTGTGAGAAACATCTGACTGTCTCTTGCTGTTAGAGTGGCAGTAACTACTTTATTTACAAGGGGTAGATAAAATGTAAATGTACATAGCCTTGTTTTAAAGTTGATTGGGTGGTTTGACCTAAATATTAAAGTGTCAGTCTGTGTGTGAAAGATCTAAGTCCCAATCCTGAATGTATCGGATATATTCTTTGTAGCGGTGGGAGGAGAGGTAGTGATATATAACACTGCTTGGGTGCCTTATTTTGCAGTGGTTGTTGGAGGAAATTGTAAGACAAGAAGCCTGCTGCACCACTTACACCACCTGTGAGAGAAGTAGCTGGACCTAGGGATATGGGCAGTGGTCAAGGCATATGAAAAAACCCTCAGCTGTGAAAATCTGAGATCCAACAGACAATTTCATTAGATATCCACGCTTTAAAAAATTAAGCTATACCGTGCATAGGTATTCCAAAAAGACCAGATCCTACTTAGACAAGTAAATAAAGTTTTCAGATATGAAAATGTCTTGCATGCTGTACCCAGCCTTTTCATTTAGCTACTAAAATGCTACTGAGCACCTTTAGAAATCTAACAGGTGTCTATTTAGGCACCTGTAGTGTGATGACTTTATAGTATCTGACTCTGTCCATCATCAAACTTGCTTCCAGTGTCACCAGCAAACTGGAAACTCTACAGCAGCCTCAAATAACTAAAAAGGAGAAGCTTCTAGTAGACTAACGATAAGAGCCATCTTATTCAATATCCTCCGTTAGGTGCAATTTAATATTAATCTTTTAAGGACTGCAGCCTTTTGATTTTCAAAGTGTAGTGTGGTGCAGACATTTATAGTCAGGAACTATAACCTCACTGTGGAATTTATAGAGAAAATCCCTTGACTTTATGACACTCAGGAGGGGTTGTATTTTGAAAATTTTGCCATCTGCAAAGTTGTGGGAGGTGATTTGGGTTTACAAGATACAGACTTTAACTGAATATTTTTACTTTTATAACTATTTACCTGTTTATTGGTGATGAATGGGGCAGGTGATACCTTCCAGTGTTTTTCAGCTTGTTTGAAATTTAGGAAAACAAGATACCAACACAATATTCAGATGTTTCCCATCTCAGATACAAAGGGTAGGTATGTTTAGATTTTGAGCAAATAAGCAAGTGCAGCACTACTGTTGTCCTTAAGCTTTCCCTGAAAAATCTGAAATTTTGAGAAAAAAAATCAACATTTTGCACAAGTTACTGGTAGCCATCAACTATGGCATGAAAACTGTCATTTTCAATTCAGCACTTAAAAAGACTTCTATATAGTATTATTTTAATAGTCTAAAAATACCCATGTACTCAAACAACTACTAATCAGGCAAACTCCTCTTGTCCATTATTCTGGAAGATTAACAGGTTTGGTGTGAAGTGACAGCCTTCCCAAAGAATAAAACCCCACCCTGTTCCCTGCCAGAGGATGGCTAATTTTGAATTGTCCTGCAATGAGCTGTATAACATGAGGCATTGACTGCTCTGTTGTTTAGCCTAGTTCAGCCTGCTACTCTGCAGGAAGCAGCCATGGAGGGGTCTAATTCCCCATCCTGCTTAGACAGAGGAATGGCCTTGGTTTTCTAGTATCTTCTTGCTGAGCTAGGGCTGTTTGCCGCTGTGGGAGGTGGCTAACTGAAGGAATGATGCAACCTTCTCTGTTGCAGGCTTGGGCACTGGTGGTGTACACAGACACATTCACATCACTTCTAACTATTTCTGTAGAGAATGAGGGAACCATTTTTGTGAATATCGTCACCTTCTGCCTTTGGTGGGGCAGAGGGTGTGTCACTCACTGGGGTAGCTGGTTAGACCCTGCTAAAAAGTTCCTCATGAGGACTCCAGCTTCAGTAGCTATCCCTGTGCAGTGCAGTCGGCTGTGGAAATCACAGGTCATGTCATGGTAGTGCTGACAATATTTAGCCCCCTTGGATTCTTCTGCTTACCAACCATCCATTTTTAGGGTCATTTATCACTTACTCTTCAGCCTAAGCGGTTGCATTGCCTGGTATGGGGAACATACTGTCAAGGGAGCCAAACCTGAATGCAGGCAAATGAAAGGACAGTCCCAGCTGCTGGAGTGCAGAATGGACACAGTGCAGAAATGCACAGTTTCCTAAGTTAGGGATTAAATTTTGGATTTGCAGCTGCCTTAGATATTGTTTATATAGGCTGTTGCTTATTTATCTTAGAATAGCATCCAGAAATCTCAGTTGGGATTAGTGCCTCTCAGTGATACATGGAGCACAAACTTCAAGGCAGGTAAAGAAGATAGCCAAGAGATGTACAGTTGAAGCTGGTGATCAGGTAGCTGCAAGGCTCTGCTATGCTAAATCCAACTTACTATGTCTACAGCCACATTTTTCTGCAGCTACTCAGATCAACTGTGAAACATGCCAATAACCCCTGGTCTGCCAGGGAGACCAAAGGAAGTGCAGTGTTTTCCTTGGAGAACTCTGAAAACAATTTCCGGAGTGTCTGTTAGGCCTTCTAACTTTTAGGATGTGCTCAAGAGTCATATTTCTGGTAGATCAGGAGAGGTTGTTAATTTACTCCACTTAAGGGTTGTGGGTTAGAAAGGTTTATTGTCCTTACTGTTGTAACGTTTGTATTTCCAATTTGCTTAATGTGCCTGGAGAGTTATGACAGACACTCTGCAAATCAAGGTGAGCCAATCATATGCTTAGTTTTTGCTATGAATTAATAATCTCAAAGATGATGACAACCTCATATTTCCCTCTTCTCCTCCCACACTGTTTCTCTCTACTTACAGTACCATTCTTTGTCCAGTGAGCTGACATATTTGAAAAACAAAAAGCTGGATGGCTTGAAACAAAGAATAAGAACCTGCAACAGTTAGGGTGATGAAAGAAATGGGTTTTGCCACTAAACAGAATTAAAAGTCGCTATGAAGTTAGGTGAATCCACTGGTACATAGTTCAAATGCTGGCAGAGTTTCATTAGGTGTGTTCCTGTTAAAGATAGAAGTGCTTCAGCTGAGCTTTCATACTAACAATCCTAAGGCTACTTTTCTCCCTCATTTTAAATTCAACCACAGCACAGATTGTAGTTTACGTTGACAGAAGCTGAAATTAAGGGCAGGCATGGTGGTGTATCTTCTATTGTGGGAATTTTCAAGGTTTGCTTTCCAATGAAATAAGGTAACCTGCAGAGATAGAAGAGAGAGATGAAACTCATTAAAAAAAATTTCAGTTTTTCTAAGACTGTTCTGACTTCTACATTTAAAATGTGGGTTTTTTGGTTTGGGTTTTTTTTGCGGGGGGACGTTTACCTTTTTTGTGTCATTAATTTGTGTCCTTGTGTTCTTTGAAATGTATTTTCCAAGACTGTTTGCTTTCATTGGAGGCCAGTTATTTTTCTACTCTCTAAGAGCAATGGCTTTCTAACCGGAGGCAGATCCAAAGTTAAATCCCAGATCCAGCCACTTCCTCAATACTGTAGATATTTAATATCTGAATATTCTTCTAGTAAATGAGGTTTCCATTTTTGAGTGTGTTGAATACATTGACCTCCAAGGAGATTTTGAATGAAAAAAACATATAAATATGCCAGCTGGTTGGAATCTGTTCTTCAGAGAATTAGCATCTACATTTGAGCGTTAAATGACCCAATACAATTTGTTAGCATGATGCTCATTCTGTAGCAGTCCCGATTCTTGTGAAGTCACAGCAAAAGTGAATTTGCAAATAAGGGCTGGTTTTGTTTGGTTCTCTGGGTTGATGGGATGCCAGATTCCAGATTTCAGTGACATTAGATGGACTGTAATAGAAGACATGTTTTTCTATTAGAAGAACTATATTCTGTAGCTGTAGGAGACAGCAAAAAGGTGGTCTCTCATTACCCATTTCTACAGATAAATCCATGGTGTGTATTCACTAGAGTTTATTCATATTGATTTTTCATTTTATAAATCACTTTACCATTGCAGCACCTTGACAAGCTTACATATTAAAGCACAATATATTAATATTTATTTGCTGCCTAAAAGCCACACACAGACTCTCCTTACTGTGTAATGATATTCAAGCATGAATGAAAAGAGGTTGAAAAAGGTGATCTTTACAATGGGAATGCATCTGATTTATAGCCCCCAAAAGGGAAATGATTATAGTTGTAGTAATATTCTTTCACACAAGCTGTCACAAGCGGAGAGCAGCTTGTCCAGTAAAGACCCATTTTCTAAAATGGGAGAAGTCAAGTGATCCGTCCTTCAACATCCAGCCAAAAGGCAGTTATCAAAACTTGGAAAAGTTTCCTCAAGACGTCAAGAAGGGGGAAGGGAAGCTGTCTAAAGAGTGCAGTGTTTGTTGTGCGCCCATGGGGACAGAGTAGGGAAAGGTCTTATTCCCCAGACATTTGCATTAGATGTGAGCTATGTCTAAAATAACAGAAAGAAGATTTTTTTCCCTGGAGCTTGTACTTCACATCTTAGCTGTTTAAGCAAAACCTCACAACTGCAGATGCCACAGATGCAGTGGGGGTTAGTGCACTTAGGGAAGCCAGCCCCAAGGAGTGGGGCTGGAGACCTTCTCCCATTGTCTTCTGCAGAATCATCTGTCCCTCTCTTTTGTCAGGTGCTGCAGGAGGTTGCCCTGTTTTCACTTGCTCCTTGGTATGAAGGATTGTGCATTCCTTTCACCAGGTGGTTGTGGCCTGTTGAGTGGGGTGTTGTGGTCTCTTCCCTCCTCCCAAGGAGGGGAAGTATGGCAAAAACGCTGCCTTTTGCAGTAGTGCATGAGGTGAGGATGTCTGCTGGGCCCAGCGATGGCTGTAGAGTTTTCCAAAAACTTTTTTGGACATGTGCTCAAACTATTCCCCCCAACCTGGTCACACATTAATATTTTAAAATTACTCATGTACGTGTAAGGTTTATTTTGAGTGTGTGTTAATGCTTCTGTGAAATGAGTGCTTTACTCTCCACTTAGAATAATGTGTATGTTCTGGGGAAATTTATGAGTTTATYTATTTCAAGTATTCAAGGGTTGCAAATGAAGAAGTAGGATTGAGATGCTGCTTTTATTCAGTGACTTGTAGCTATTTATCTCTATAAATTTTCCAAGATTTCTGCTTCTTTGTTTTTTTTATCAGTATTTTTACCTCTCTCGGCTTCCTTTGGGTAAATGAATGAAAATGTAGTTTTAGTGAAATGGTGTAAATGGTATTATGGTTGAGAGAACTGTAAAAGGCTTTGGTTGAACTGATGATAACAGCATTCAGGATTTGTTAGGGATCTTGAGTGTCCTGCCATCCCCATGGTCTGCTAGTGACTGTCTCCCTGGGGTCAGGGCTTTGTAAGCCCATGGAGTACTGCTAAAAAAGGGATAAAGTGGCTGGCCAGAGCGTAGGCTAAATCCTAGACAGAGTTGGGACTCTCTTCCACCCTTAGCTGAGATTAACCCTACCTGAAGCTGTCCAGAGTGCAATTCCTCCTAACCATGTCAAGAAACTTGCTTTTCTAGTAAGTGAAGGAAATCTTAAAGCTGAAGTTCAGGGACAGGAAGCTTGTGCCACTAACTCGGAGAGCACTCTTGCAAAGCAGGAGACTGGGTGAAAAATACACTTAGGAGCAATGCTTTTCACTTAAAAAGTCCTTTCTAATCTATAAAGCTAAAAGTACTTTACAAAAATCTGTGATTTTTATTTTTAACGTTCTATGTGTGTACAGAGACTAGAAAGAATTTGTACAAAAGCTGTGTTATAGTGGATAAAATCTGTTTATTAAATTGGAGATCAAGCTCTTATTACCAGTTCTGTCACAAATTTTTGGCATCACCTTTGATGGGATGTTCGGGGCCACACTCCCTGGAAAGTATACTTCCCACCGAGGCACTTAAATGAAGTGATTAGGTGTTTCTGCTCATTTCCTGCACCCCACAAGGATTTCTTTAGAAATCTCCTCATGTTATTCTGCTTCCTAAGAATAAAGTGCTTGCTGACCTATGGCCTTTCAACTTTCTGTTCTGCTATTGCCCCGATAGGAAAAAAAAATCTCTTTGGATGGGGACAGTGAGTTTTCAGGCTCTTATTCCTTCATGAATAGGAATAGCTAGGTCCACAGGGTTCTCTTATTGAATAAATACATTTTTTTTAAATCACTGCAATTACAAGAGTTTTACTGTAAGTGCTGTCAGCACTTTTTCTCCTTCCTAGATGTTGCAAACGCTTTGGATTTTTGTCACAAGTGTTGTGGTCCTGGTGGTTTTCCTTCTGAGAAAGAGATCTTGTGGTCTGGCTACTAAGAGAAGTTACTGTTGCCTATATGATCTGTAGTTACCTCTTTGATCACTAGAGGTTGTTGTGTACATACAGGCTTAAAAACTGCCTGGTCTTCAGAGATGCCATGGAAGCAGGCTGAGGAATTGAGGAGTCAAGGAAGAAGAGAAAAGGGTTTTTGTTCATATGGGCTGGGGAGTCTTGGCCTTTGGGTGAATGGTCAATAGTATACTCTGAATTTCGTGTTCTTATCCTGTAAGATTAAAAATTCAAGCTCCCTGCCTCTTTGTACACACATAACTGCACCAGAGCATAGAGAGATAAGTTACAAACTCAAAACTAGCATCCTTTGCTCTAAAAGTCTTTAGATTTTTAATAACTTTGTGGGTTTGGAGAGCATTTTCTCTACACTGGACCTTGAAATGTGGTGTTTCTTCTCACAAGAAGAAATTCTCACATTCTTCACTAGTTACAATTTCTGGTTCTTGCGCCTGCCTGCTGTGGATGCTCCTGGATCAAGAGCAGAGATTCACAGGATGGAATAGTGTAATTTCTGACAAAAATGGCCATTTTTTTCTTAAATGACCAACATATTGAACTGTAAATGACAATTTGAAAACAAACAAACAAACAAAAAACCCAAAACCCCACCCAGCCCTGAATTCTCATCTCTCCACCCCCCACCCCACCTTTGGCGCTCCTAGGCAGAATATGGGTCTATTAGGTGCCATTCTGCAATGGAAACCCAAAGGTCAAAACTTAACAGGGGAGAGGCTTTTATCCATTAACACAGAGCAAAGACAGATTTTGTCATTATGAACCAGCATGGGAGCAAGCCCTTTGCAGTGAGATGACAGGTAGAACCTATCCAACAGACAGAGAGATCCAGGAGACAGGTGTATTATTATTGTCTCTTTATTTCAGGGGGGTCAAATGACAGCTTTGCTCACATACTTACCACGGGTGCTGATGCTACACTGCCTATGTCATTGGTTAGGCAAAAAGAAATGGGCTTATTCACCCCTGATGTCATCTGATCTGTTTCCCTGTAAAATGAGGGAGAAATGCCACCCTTTTCCTTCCAAATAATAGTATTTTTTTGTTCTGATAGTTTTGCTATAATGTCTCTCAGAGCTAGGATGCTAAACACTTGAGGCAAATCTGACTACAGTGTTGGTGCGGAGTGTGTTTTGCATCCATTATGGCCCATGACTTTAATTTTCTATGAATCTGCAATCATTTTGTGCTTGGGCTAGTTTAAATCTAGCAAAGCCATGCTAAAATCAAGGGAAATACATGTCCTAAAACAAGCATAATCTCCCTGTTTGTTCTTACCCTGCTGTATTTGAGGAGTCCCGAGGCCAAATTTGTTTCCCACCCATTGTATCTGTTTTAAAACATACAGCTGAGGCTACCTGGGGGGCCATCCAGATGATTCTTAGGGTTGTGCATGTGCATCTGGGGGTTGATTGATGGTGTGCTTTAAACCATGCTCACAGCATTTCTTACCTGCAGTGTTGCTGGACTTCAATCCTACCCATCTTTATATGTCTCCTCCCACCTTGAGGTGGTGGTGCTTACCCAGCGGTAGGAAGAGTTTGGGAGCTGCTGAGGAAGCCTGAGTTAGAACCGGTGAAGTGGCACCTGGTCACCAGAGGAAGGTGACAAAAAGAGATGTGGGACCCTCCCTGAGCCTCAGATGACACCAGAGCTGGCTTGGGTAAGCAGGAGAGGACCATGTGCCCATGGATGCGCATGTTAGGCTCTGTGCTGTCCCACTGCCTATGTGAGGTTGCAGAGTTATCATCCTGGCTCGGATGGAGGCTCCCATTATAGCTGTCAGTATGGGTGTCTCTTATCTAATACTGAGAATGGTTTCATTTCTGAGAGCTCAGCTGCAGCCTCTCTGAAAGATTTTTATTAGATAATGGTCTTGTTTTATGGTTTAATTTAACTAATTTGGATCAATATCTAACAGGGCTTCCTCTGGTTTTCTCCTTGCAAGTACAGCTGTGACCCAGTCTGTAACTTGTCTTATCCCTTCTGAGCTGTTCACTTTACAGTCTCAGCAAGTGAATTTGCATGTTGCCAGGTCAAAAAAAATGCCTTTTTAAAATTTAGAGTAATGAGTAGTTCTTGCTTGGAAAGTGAATGACACCTCAGGAAAGACCTCTCATATTTCAGAAGAGCAGTGTCTGATCTCTTCATAAGCAGTTCTGTCTTGCTCAGGAAACAGATTTATTTTTTTTTAACCAGCTTTGTGACTATCTGGATTTCTAATTTTTGTAAATGCCTATTAAAAAAAAAAGGCATCCCAACACTTTGCCACTAACAGTGCTATCAAAACTCAAGGTCCTTACAGATTCTTTCTGCTTTTAGTCCCTTTGTGGTAAGACTGTAAAATTAAATTATTTTGTGTAAATAAAGCTGGCCACTTATGTGTCTGGCTAGCTGCTGGGGAGGTATTTTTGGAGTGATCTTCAGGCTGAAGACATCTTGCAGCTTCTGCGAAGCACAGAAATGCAACTTTGTGGCCTTTTTGGAATAAGCAGGCCACCTGCCTGTCTCTGAATAGCTTGCTTCTTGTAGCACCGGGGAATTAGATAAACAAGAATAAATTGTAGCACCAAGTGTGGGAATTTTGAGAGGCTGACCATGGTAATTTTGATGGCAAGAGCAGTGTCTCTGCAGAAAGAACCTCTGCATGATACGCCTGGCTGTCCTTCACAGACCATTCCTGGGAGGTCAGATCTGTTAACCTTCAAAATCAAAGAGGATGCTTCCAAAACCTTTTCGTCTGCTTAGAGATGAGAAGAGAGCATTCTGTATCCACTGGCTGTTTCCCTCAGTGTGGCTTAAGAAAATTAAAAAGGCAGCAAGGCAGCTGTTCTCCCTATGTCTTCCCCCCCCTCCAATCTTTCTCTGTCCCTTCTTCCCCCTGGCTTAGGACAGAAATTAACCTGCAATATGGAATTGCAGACCTTTCTTTGTAAAGCCCATCTTTGACTCATGCAAGACAACAAGGAAACGTGTTAAAGATCAGAGTGGCATACAAAGTCATCTTTCCCGTACTAAAACTACAGGTATTGGGTAATAGAAGGAAATATGGAGTGATCCTGAAGTGAATGGTGACTGACGAATGGCAACAAAATAAAATAAATGTGGGAGTGAAGCATAACCCTTGTTGCCTCTCTCTACCTGATGTTGGTGAAGCTAAGAGGAAGGAAGAACAGAGGTGGTACTAAATGACAAATTAAAATACTGTAGGCTTCAAAGGACAGATCAATTTGAACAACACACTGCTGTTCATTAGGGTGCTTGTTTGGAAAGTGAACAGGCTGCCATGTCTCTTTGTGTTATTTTGACCTTGCTCTGGCCAATGGAAAGGGACCACTGTGTAATGAATGGCAGATGCCTGCATTTTAAAGCAGTTTACAAACTTTTCCATTACTTTGGTTTTCCTTATAAAAACTCAGCTGGTAGAGAAGGGCATATAAAAGCATGACAGAATTTAAATGAAAATCCACAATAGTCTATGTGGAGAAGTGTCCTGTCTCCCAACCATAGAATCATAGAATCATAGAATCATTAAGGTTGGAAAAGACCTCTAAGATCATCGAGTCCAACCGTCAACACAACACCACCATGCCCACTAAACCATGTCCCTAAGYRCCTCATCTACAYGTCTTTTAAATACTTCCAGGGATGGTGACTCCACCRCTTCCCTGGGCAGCCTGTKCCAATGTTTAACCACTCTTTCAGKAAAGAMATTTTTCCTAATGTCCAATCTAAACCTCCCCTGGCGCAACTTGAGGCCATTTCCTCTCGTCCTATYGCTAGTTGCTTGGCAGAAGAGACCAACACCCACCTCGCTGCAACCTCCTTTCAGGTAGTTATAGAGAGCAATAAGGTCTCCCCTCAGCCTCCACTTCTCCAGACTAAACAGTCCCAGTTCCCTCAGCCGCTCCTCCTAAGACTTGCTCTCCAGACCCTTCACCAGCTTCGTTGCCCTCCTCTGGACACGCTCCAGCACCTCAATGTCCTTCTTGTAGTGAGGGGCCCAAAACCGAACACAGTATTCAAGGTGCGGCCTCACCAGTGCCGAGTACAGGGTCACGATCACTTCCCCAGTCCTGCTGGCCACACTATTTCTGATACAGGCCAGCATGCCATTGGCCTTCTTGGCCACCTGGGCACACTGCCGGCTCATATTCAGCCGGCTGTCAACCAGCACCCCCAGGTCCTTTTCCGACAGGCAGCTTTCCAGCCACTCTTCCCCCAGCCTGTAGCGTTGCATGGGGTTGTTGTGGCCAAAGTGCAGGACCCGGCACTTGGCCTTGTTGAACCTCATGCAGTTGGCCTCAACCCATCGATCCAGCCTGTCCAGGTCCCTCTGCAGAGCCTTCCTACCCTCGAGCAGATCGACACTCCCGGCCAGCTTGGTGTCGTCTGCAAACTTACTGAGGGAGCACTCAATCCCCTYGTCCAGATTGTTGATAAAGATATTGAACAAGACCGGTCCCAAAACAGAGCCCTGGGGGACACCGCTCATGACCGGCCACCAACTGGATTTCACTCCATTCACCACAACTCTCTGGGCCCGGCCGTCCAGCCAGTTTTTTACCCAGCGAAGAGTATACCTGTCTAGGCCATGAGCCGCCAGCTTCTCTAGGAGAATGCTGTGGGAGACAGTGTCGAAGGCTTTACTGAGTAGTAAGACACCCTTCTAAATCAAATACATTTATAGTGGATTTAAAATGATGTAAAAGTATTTTACATTCTATTTTGTGTTCATTTTTATTAATGCTCTGAATAATAAATCCCTCCTTTTAATTTTTATGCCATTAGCTCCTACTTGTTTACCATTTTAAACTTCACAGGGTTTTTTGTGAGGTTTGCTTCTTTAACCATGAAGTAGTCAGGGTTTTATGTAATTATGAAGTTCTGTATTTCCTTAGGAAACTAGGACACAGATTTCCCGGGAGGAATTAGCAAATAATTAAAATCTTGAGGAAAAGAAAACAACAATGAAGCATCAGCCAACAGGGTTACAGGTGTCTGATATTTGACAGCATTTTGATTTGGTTTGTTGTTAAGTATTTCAACTAAGGGATGTTCTGCACTTGACTCTGTGCTGCCGTGTTGGGGTTTAGGAAAGTAGATGCAAGAAGAATTGGACTCAGTGAGTTCTGCCCTGCATCTTCTGAGGTTACTATATACCCATCTGCTTCATAGTTTGTCATCGCTCTCCTATTCCATGTTCTTCATTTCTTTGTCCTCCCTTTTCCGTCACTTTAGGCAATCAGTATTCACACCACTGTTTGATACCTCCTGTGCCTCTGCCAGAGGCAAAATGACATATTTGTGCCAGCTTTTCCTTTCCTTGTCCTCGCCTGTGTGTCTATAACTCCACAAAATAAAGTTTAAGGTGACCTTTCTTCCTCTTTCCTCTTCCCTGGATGGGACAAAGGTTCTGTTTTTATTAATCTGTACTGTAAAATCTGAATTCTGGGAAATTTTGCTGTGGTGTCTCTTGGGAATATTTTTAGTTAAGATGCTGTATTGGGTTTACATGGCAAGGTTTTCGTAGCAGGAGGGGGCTGCAGGGGTGGCTTCTGTGATCCAGTTCCAGACAGCTCCAAGACAGACCTGCCGCTGGCCAAAGCTGAGCCCATCAGTGACATTAGTAGTACCCCTGTGATAACATATTTAAGAAAGGGTAAAAAACACTGTGCAACAGCAGCTGGGAGAGAGGAATGAGAAAATGTGAGAGAAATGGCTATGAAGACACCAAGGTCAGTGAGGAAGAAGGAGGAGGTGCTCCAGGTGCCAGAGCAGAGATTCCCCTGCAGCCCATGGTGAAGACCATGGTGAGGCAGGTTGTCCCCCTTGCAGTCCATGGAGGACCACAGTGGAGCAGACATCCACCCTGCATCCCATGGAGGACCCCACACCAGAGCAGGTGGATGTGCCCAAAGGAAGCTGTGCTCCATGCTGGAGCAGGCTCCTGGCAGGACCTGTGGACCCATGGAGAGGAGCCCATGCTGGAGCAGGTTTTCTGGCAGGACCTGTAACCCCGTGGGGGACCCACACTGGAGCAGTCAGTTCCTGAAGGACTGCACCCTGTGGTAAGGACCCATGCTGGAGCAGTTCGTGAAGAACTGCAGCCCATAGGAAGGACCCACGTTGGAGAAGTTCATGAGGGACTGTATCCCATGGGAGGGACACCACGCTGTGTGTGGAGCAGGGGAAGAACATGAGGAGGAAGGAGCAGCAGAGACAACGTGTGATGAACTGACCGCAACCCCCATTCCCCATCCCCCTGCACTGCTCAGGGGGAGTAGGTAGAGAAGTCAGGAGTGAAGTTGAGCCTGGGAAGAAGGGAGGGATGAGGGGAAGGTGGTTTTGGATTCTTTCTTATTTCTTATTATCCTACTCTGTGTGAATGGCAATAAATTAAATTAATTTCCCCAAGTCAATTCTGTTTTGCCCATGATGGTGATTGGTAAGTGATCTCCCTGTCCTTATCTGAACCCATAAGCTTTTTGTTCTATTTTTCTCCCCCTGTCTTGTTGATGGAGAGGGAGTGATAGAGCAGCTTGGCGGGCACCTGGTGGCCAACCAAGGTCAACCCACCACAGGTGCCTTGCTCCATTTCTCCTCAGGAGTTTGAGCTCTGAGATCAGCCTATATGTCTCATGGTGCACATATTTCCCTGCAAGTTGGGCTTTCTTTTTGGAAGTATTGCCAAGGGAGAAGATAGAGCAAAGGCTGGAAACATAAGGCCTCTGAACTACAGTGTCCATATGCATAGGAACAAATTGATATCTTAAAAGTTCAGATCTCATACAAAACTTTGTACTGTGGTTTGTTTATTTGTGTAGTTTTTCCTTTTTTTTGTGGAAAGGAAGCACTTTTGATTTAAACTTTTTTTACATATTGTATTATGCTGTCTACTTGGTAGTGCTTAATTTCTGTAGAAGCAGGCACAGTGGAGATCAATATTACAAGACTTACACTTTGCTGGAGAGTACTCATTGACTGCCTTTTCACCTAATTACCTCTGACCATCTAGACTTAATTATTTAAAGAAAGAAAAAGGGAGTTTGTAATCCCCTTTGGAGAAGGCAAGGGAATATCTGTCCATGCTTTGCAACGGGTTGCCTATTACATGTTAAACCACTGCACATCTGTGATGAGAAGCAATTTGCAAGACAGTTAAAGCTAAGGGGTCTGTGTGTGTATATGTGCATATTACGTATACATCTCTGAAGTTGGCTTTTATGCCAGAAGTACCTTTCCCCTCTAAGGAATCATCATTTCAGTGATCGCAGTCTGTCATGTTGAAGGATTGATGTAGAAAAGCCAGCTAAACTGTAGCATTAGAAAGCTAAGAAGCAACAAACTGTGAAGAGTAGGCTCAATTACTGACCTTAATTTCTAAACTGAAGCGTCTGTCTAGGAGCATATGAGTGAATTATGCTAAGATTTAATTCTGAACTCAATATATTGTATTAGTGATTTTTGGAACCCAACCTGTCAAACATCAGTTACGTGTGTTAGTGAGAGGTTTAGACAGGACTCAGTAGCCTTTTTTGTTTTAGCACATAAATTTATTGCTCCCATCATGGAAAATGAGAGTGTCCTTAGCTGTAGCATTCAGGTAAGAATGCTGCTGGTCTTCTGCTTCAGCTGTGAAAATTTGTACCTGAAACTGTATTACATCTTCTAGTTGTCACTGTTCCTTATACRCTAATGAGACCTCCTTGTTTTAAAGGTTTTTGTAATACCCCAGGTAACCATTGATGTTAGGAGGTTGAATTAAATGTTTCCTATATCCTAATAATCTTAGAGATTCCCTCCACACTAAATAAAATCCAGCTCGTTTTGCTTCCATCCTGAATTACTGATCAAGTTGGTGAAAGGCAAAATGGCTCCAGCTTGCGTGGAAAGCTGTAGGGCTTTTGGTATGCTGTAAGCAGAGTAGAGGGAAATCTGCTCCAGGGGCCTGTTGAAATGAATGCTGATTCACTGTTAGCTTTGATCTCTGTCTGGAAAGGATGGCTTATTCCTTACAAATATTCTTTTTCATCTCCTTTACAACTCCTTTCCTGAAAGTATAGGTATGAGTTCTCAACTGAACATAATTGAGTTATGGTGACTTAAAAAGAGTCTGCTTGCTGTGGCTGAGCCTTGGTAACCAGCTGTGTGATTATTCTGACTTTGCTCCAATTCCAGAGTTAAAATATTGTTAGCCCTCATGACATCACTATTTTTTGAGATAAATGTAGACTGAATGTAGACTATTATTTCCTTCCTTTTGTGAGTACGGATATCTACATGTATCCTGAGGACTTTTTTATATGTAATTGAGAGTAATTGAGAGACTGTGCAGACCAAGATGGAAAGAAAGGCCTGCTGAACTGCAGAGGTAAACACACCACTGAGGATACTTATGGGATGCTAAGTCACAGAATAGGGTTCCAGTCACTTACTGCCTCTGCTGGGGGGGGCCACGTTTGCTGCAAGATCCTCATCAGGATCAGGCTCTAAAAGGTTTGATAAGGATATGGACATTAATCTTGTGCTGCCTTTATCACTCAAGGGGAAAAGCTATTGTGGGTTCTGAATAATTAAGAAGTTCTCATAAACATTGACTTCTTGTTTGTTTGCCTGATTTACTGAATCAGAGACTGAAGAGAGTGAATAGTGTATGCCGTCCTTTTACTTAGCAGCAGTCTGCGTAGCTGCTACCTGTACAGAGAATTTGTTCTCATATATGCTGCTGGATAGGTGTTTCAAGAATCAGATGCATGGGATTTATAAATCACACACACAGTCAGTGATTGTCATCTGTAAAAAAGTAAATCTAGTATAGTCTAGAATAAATATTTATGAAGATGAAAACTTTTCTGGAATCTGAAATTGCAGTAGAAATAGGTCAGGTAATATCCTGCATGAACCTCTCCACCTTTTGATTACACAAAACTTAAAGCATTTTCACCCCACCTCACTGACTTTCCTTGACCTTTGCTTTCCCCATAGGCCTGAGCAGTGAAATGTGTGCCACCACGGTCCTATGCAAGAACAACTAATCAAATACCACGAACTACCATTCAATTACTGGTGACCTCTGTACATTAACCATCTCCTGGTGTATTAGACAAGTCCTGTCAGCAATGGTAAGAGGATTTGGTCCATGTGGGATTGATTCTTTTCTTTCGGGCTTGTCATGTCTGTTCTACCACTACAAGACCATCACATGCCTCATGGAGAACATGTGATCTTGGAATAACTGAAAGCTGTGTGCAGTTAAGGACTAGCAGAATAACGGAATAACTAAAAGAATACCACCACCACCTCACCCCCCAAAGCAAATGTCAAAAAAGAAAAAAAACTTAACTCGCACTCTTGCAACAAAATGTCAAATCCAGGATATTTGCTTGTGGAGTCGCTGGCTGCTGGAGGAAGAGTATTGGTAGAAAACTTGCAGCCATTGCCAACAAATATGGCAGCACCTACTAGATGCTGATGGGATGTTGCACAGCTGCTGCATTGAAAGGTTTCCATGTAATTAGAGGGATGTAGGCCATATAATGGACTCTGCTACCTGTGCCTTCCGGGGTAAGGATTCGAATGCCAGCAAGAGATGGAAATAGCTTTCTTTATTAAAAAGCTGGTGAGTAATGGGAGAGGGGGATTGCAGGGTAGTGAGAGCATCTTCTGTGTTTTCAAAGGCATCAGTAAGACTCCTATTTGCCTGTCATGGATGAAGATATTTTTTAGTCAATATAATTCAGTTTTTGTTAGGGAATGCATTAGTGGACACAACAGCCAGGCCTCCAATAAGAAAGTCTTCCATCTGAAAGAGATGAGCTTGTCCAGGTATCATGCAGAGGACTATTATTTTTGAGGGCAGTGCAGTCCATAGGCTGGCAGTGAAACATGCCACGCCCCTGGTCTGTAACATTCAAAAAGGAGATGAATGAGGAAAAGTTGTAGCAGTTTCTTTTTCTACTGCTTCTTTGAAGACAGCAAGATAAATCTTGTCTTGCCAATCCCCTCACTCTCCAGAAGTTAGAATCATAGAATCATAGAATCATTAAGGTTGGAAAAGACCTCTAAGATCATCAAGTCCAACCATCAACCCAACACCCCCATGCCCACTAAACCATGTCCCTAAG
>JAYKAV010002971.1:513686-585283 GCA_035582835.1 Phoebastria nigripes | reverse complement strand
CTGACTATTAAAGATTGAGGCAAAGAAGGCATTAAGTACCTCAGGCTTTTCCTCATCCTCGGTGACAACGTTCCCACTAACTAACGTTAGGTTAGTGTTCAGTTTGCTTTGGTGCTGTCTAGGAAGTGTTCTAGGAAGTAGAAACTTGAAAATGGTAGACCTGAGGGAAAAAACCCTATGGCCTGAGTACTAGAGCTTTTTTAAAAAATATATAAAAATAACTAGATGAAAAGGAAAAAAGAAATCATCCAGCTTCTTTGCAGAAACAGCTGATATTTACTTTAATGCCCAGTGTTTTATCTTCTTATTCTTACCTTGTCCTGTGGTGAAGACCTCACAGTTCGTCTAATACAATAATACTTCAGAATGGAAGCAGAAAGGGCAAAGTGGAATATGAAAAACAAGTCACCAAATCGTATTAAACTTTCTTAAATATATTAGGAACAAGAACACAGTCAGGAGATTTTTACGTTACTTCAGAGACAGCTGGATGACCAGGTACAGAAGAGGGGGGGCGGTTGCTCTCAGCACCCATTGAATTGAAGGTCCAGTGTCTTGCCTTGAAGAAAGGAAAGTTTCGAGCTTTGCCTGCATTGCCTTCAGTTCCCCCTCTGAAGACCTTCTTTACCATTGCTTTAATTTCAACAGTATGGATTAACAGTCTAATTACAAACAATAATGGCAAGTTTAAGAAAAGTGTGTGGTAAAGCTCTGGGCATTGGAAAATGCAGCATAGTGATGGCCTTCTGTTGCAACCGTGTGGAGTTTCAGGAAGGTGGTATTTTGGAAGGTTTAGTTTCAAAGCCAGGCTTTCCACTTGATCTAAAAAGGAATCTCTGGTCCTGCTGAGATCCAACAAAGCCATTCTGAATCCATCCAGCAGGCAATAGCGGTGCCTGCAAGGGCATTGACACATCGTGAGGGTAGTCAAACATGGTAACAAGAGAGGTTGGAGAATATGTATCCTTCAAGACATCAAAACTTGATTGGACAATTTTGGAGCTAGCTGCTCCAATTGGACCTATTTTCTGCAAGAGATTGTCTGGATGACCTCCTGAAGTCCCTTCCAACCAATGTGACTGTATGATCTTGTGTGGTGTCCATTTATTTGTATTTTGGGGAGGGGAAGCCTAGGGATGATACCAAGGGATTAGATAAATGGGAGCAAAGGCGCAAGTAAGATATGGTCTCCAGAGCAGACAGAATTTAGCAGTGGTCTCTCTGGTATGTGTATGGAACTGAGACCTGCAGCTGTTATTGTCCGAGCAGGAGGTGGACAAGAAGCTGGTGAATATCCTAGTAATTTTGAATATGCTGTGATATCTAGTCAAAATAAAGAGGAATTTGGGGCATTTCAGAAAGTTTGTTTCTCATTATCCAAGTTCTTATATTTGAGTAAAATATAATTATTGCTTATGAAGAAGCTGAGGGTTGGTTTCTCAGGGCCAAACTCTGATCATAGAATCACAGAATAGTTGGGGTTGAAAGGGTCCTGTGCATATTTTCTAGTCCCACCCTGCTGCTCAAAGCAGGGTCAGCTAGAGCCTGATACATAACTGATATGAAAACAACAGTTTTGGAAGGGAGTTATGGGGTGTGACTTGTCCTGAATGTTAGGAGGCAAGTCTTAATGCTCCAGGAAATCTTGTCAGTCTCTGGTCCTACATTACTAATTCTGCAGGTAGAAAAGCTGAAGTTCCCCTCTCAGGAGCCCAGTTTTGATGATGATTAGTGCACTGTTCAGACTTCTCTCTAGCGTTGCTCTCAAGCACACGCATGCCTAGAGATAATGCCTTGTTTTGGGTCCAAGATTAAATCATTTTGCATTACATCACATCCTTCTCCAGGTCACTCTGTCAATATGAAAGGGCCAAGCAGAATTTGCTTCCAAACTGAAGTACTCTTCACAAAGTGGCGTAGAAAACCAGTCAGGGATGTTATTCCTACTATGAACACAATGTGGAAAATGTCTGACTAGTATGACATGACGTTTGTTACCTGCATAAATGATTTATGGTCTTTGATTCTCATGTTTAAGCTTGATTGTAACCAGCCCCTTGTTGTGGTAGGTCAGATACTTCCTAGTATCCTAAAAGAAAGGAGTCCTCCTTTAGACCCCACTAGTTTTGTTCTGGAAGGAGCTTAAACCATTCAGGGGCACGAAACGCCAGGCTTGCAGATTTCTGGATTGAGTGAGGAGCCAGTGTTTGATATGAAACCCTCTACCTTGAATTTGTCTTCTCCCTTCTTCCCCTTAAGTAAATAAATGGCAGCATGGCAATGATAACGCAAAGCAAACGAGTTTGTTTATTTCTCTGCCAGAACTAGGAAGGTGGGAGATCATAATACAAACTGGCTGTCATGTTTCAAACCCTGTGCGCAACAGCCTTGCTGTCCAATGGGTATCTTGCCAGCAGGTGCGGATTTACACTCCTTTAGAGTTTAAAAATACTGTGAACACATTCTTTAATATGCAATTTGGAGTTCATAAACCATCGGGTCATCCACATGCAGCTGCTGTGTTCCTTATGTTCTCAGGCTGTCTTCCTGTTTCTGTGACTTCCCTGTTCTCCTTCCATCCTCACTCCAGTTACGTTACATTTTGACCTTCAGTGTTTTTTCTCCAAAAAAATATATACAGCTGTCTACCCACCCTTGTCACTAAACTCCTGTTTTACCTTGAGGCAGATACTGATATGCATATATAATGCACTCCAGGGCTGAGGTTCCTACATGGTTTATACTTGCAGCTCAACAGTGTTATAGAGCTCTGTTTTACAGGGTGCCAACAACTTTATGAGTTCACTTTAGTTTGTATTCCAAAGCAGTTGCTTAAACTGTGAATTTGCCTTGTTTGGTTACAAATAAGCAATTTATTGTTTAAAAGAACCCTTTTTGGCGCTTACTGCTACTTCCTCGATACGGGGTGTTTAACGTCTGTCACGGGTTCATCTTGCTATCAGAAATAACATAAGAAAGGTACCACTTCCTTAAAATGACAGAAGCCAAGATTGCCATTTTCCCACTGCACATTACAGCCCCAGCCTTTCAGCCACACTTCTACTTACTTACATAAGTAATCTGATTTCAAGGGAACTATGCATAGGAGAATGATAGTGCACATCTGAGTGTTGGCGTGATTCAGACTATGATTAGGTATCTCTGCAACCAGTCTCATTTTGTTCAGCTCCAGTTGCTGAAGCTGCAGGTAATATGAGCTATTTTAAATCCAAATAGAGTGGTAGGTGCACAAGAGCTACAGGTTTGTTGTGAAACAACACTCTTTACTGGATACTCTTCTTGTGCGCTCACCACGTTCAAGAGTTATGGAGTTTGCCAAGGGCTGGTTATTTAATACTATCAACAAAATCCTGCCCCTAAAGCAGGGGAAATAGTCCTCTGCTTTATGCCTGATGGACTGAATTTCCTTGAATCAGGTATATTAAGGTTTCAAACGTCAATCAAGCTTTGATTCAGATATTTTCTTAGCCACATTGAACACAAGAACTCCTCAAGTACCTTTGGTATTACCACATTTATTACTGTGGATGGTACAACTCCTTATCAGTAAGAATAATAGAATCAGGTCCTTGGCATTTCTTCTAAAAATAACAAAACAAAACAACCACTTTGCATCTTCAAATGTTCTTCCTTAGTCGTTCCTGCAAACCAAGCATTAGAAATATTAAAATTAAGAATACTAAACAACACGTTGTGAGTGATCCTAAGGCCACCTAATTTCCCAATAGGACAGATAGTTGTAGAACTGACTTGCATAGAATATATCCTCCATGAAAGCATTTAGGTATTAAACGTGTGAAAATCTGTCCTAAAAAACTAGATGTTTGGTGCTCTCCTGAAACATAACACACACTTCAAGGCATCTTGTTTCCCTGGCAATACAGAATAAAATCTTAAGATGCATGGATAGGTTTGCCTTCAATAACATCCTAAATGGTATGATAAAAATCAGAACCTTCTGCAGAAGTGCTTTTCCTGTATCAGATACATTATGCTTGGTATAAGAGTTGTGCTGATACTGTGCTTGTTTTTCTGTCTGCTCCTTATTTCCTTATCAATATTAAAGATTGAGATGGAGGTGGGGAATGGCCCTTGACAAAATAACCATGCTGGATAAAACTGGGGTCATGCTGAATCTGAGTTAAGGCTCCCAGAACTCTGACAAAAATGCCCATCACTGACCTTTGATAAACTTACTGCTCTTGAAAATGGTAAAAGGTTGATTTGGTCTTGCTGCATTAGGTCAAACACAATATTGCCTTTCCACACTACCTCACTTATTCTGAATTGGATTCTGTCTGTCTTTCAGCTAGTGTAAACTTGGCATAAACTCTGGATTACTGGTTCGGCTAGCTAATGTCACACTTGTGTTGAATATATCAGATCTAAATGAAATGCATATCAGAAATGCACCTATTAGATAGTCACAATTACAAAGGGACGACCTGGGAATGGAAAGGATAAAATTGCTTGTTGGCAATATCAACCCTTTTCTAAATCAAATAAGCAGGTGATGAAATGACTCAGAAAAGTCTGATGATGGGTTTATGCCAGGTCCTACAGGAGTTACTAAATGCACACCTTTAAAGTCCTTGAATTATTCCCATTCTGTCAAGGGACAGCCTCAGGGTGGGTGAAGTAGTTTTGTTTCATAATATTTTCAGAGTACTAAGCTCCAGGAACTTGCTGACCTGCAAGTTAGTGAAGGAAATCAGAATAAACATACACAGTTGCCTGCACACTATGTGCTACACCAAACAAGCCAGGAGATCTCCTCCTGCTCTTTCCCAGCCCCTTCACTGTTTGACACTTTATCTTGTGTTTTCTTAATTTTATTGGCACATCTGTTTGTGCACCTGTATGAAAAACTAGACCCAGGAAATGGATCTCAGTGAAGCGGTGTGAGCAAAGCATGTGAGTGGGTGTGGTGTGTGGTGGTGTTTTTTTTTTTTTCTTTTTTTAACTGACCTTGCTTTGAGAAACTTCAGCAGAGTCCCTACAAAATGTGCAAGTGTCTGAGACCAGAGCTTTGCCAGCTGAGAGAATGAGAAACTAGAATGATCCTAAATGTTGTTTGATGAACTGGAAGTTGAAGATGACTTCACTCTCTCAGCTACAAACACTGATTGTTAAACGCACTTTGCCTCTAAAGCATTAAGGATTATTATTAGCTTAAAAACAGAGGAGTGACCAGATATATTTTAATGACAATAAACAATAGGAAGGTGATGTACACACAAATGAAGCTGTTTACAGCAAGTGTCTAGGGGGCTCTTTTAACTTCTTTCTATCCCTCATTATCAGGAGGTAATGGCAGCTCATACAGCGTTTAAGCAATGAAAGGAACCATTTGAAGGCAAGCTAAGTAACCTGCAGCTACCATGAACACTAAAAGAAAGCACTTTTTACTTTCTCACTACTGTTAAAAGCTCAGCTTTAACTTGAGGGGGGAAGAGGTAATTTTGGAAGCCTGTTTAGCTTGATTTATTTGTGGCTTGAGAGCTTAGATACAAAGGCATATTTGTCATTTAATTCTTGCTGCAAGGCTTGCCAAATACCCTGGGACTTTAATGAACCTGGAGGGGGGAGACTTCTTTACTTATGAATATGCTTTAAATTAAAAGTACCAACTGGCAGCAGAATTTTGAAGGCTGGGTGCACAACAGGGGGAAAGAGCACTGCTCATATCCACAATTGAGGACATTTTTTTTATCCCTGGAAAGGTGTGCCCTTATGGAGACTTTGAACAGACAATTTTTTCCACCATGCTGCTCCTTGTCCTTTTTCCCAAATGCCGGAGTTAAAAGCCTGCTTTATTGTTTCTCCATTTTGATGTATGCTGAGTATCAGATGCAATGAGAAGCAGAAGGAACTTCGGAAAAAGTTGAAAAATAAAATTCAGCTCTGGAAATTACCTGCCACATAAGTCACTTCTTCCTTCTTCATTAGGGTAAAACTGAACTCCTAACGATCTGTTGAAAAACAGAGTAAAACAGAGAGCCCAATCCTCGCAAAGACACAGGCAGGGTCCTGTTGTGGAGGTGGGCAAAACCAGTCAGCCCAAAAGCAGCCTTTGGTAATGATAGGCATAGAATCTACTTCTCTCCTAAGGCTGAAAGCAGTCATGTTTCCTCTCTGGGCGGGTAAAAGACCTAACTCTTCTTTTCTTCCCCTCCTCTTTTTGGAGCTGTTGTTTGAAGCATCCACTTGGTGCCTCTTGCCTCTGATATGCCTTGCTGTAGCCTTTGACATGGAATTGCCGCAGCATCAGTAGCAGTCAGTATTTGCAGGCAGTGATTCCTGTGCACCAGCTGCTGCACTGAGGCTTTCTTCTTTTTAGACTCTGACTGGTCGCTCGGGTTGGTGTGGATTGCAGTACACGTGTAAGCCCAGTGAATGTACTCCAACCTTTTCTGCCTCCCAAGCAGTTTCCCGCATTTGTCTCAACATAGGAATCCTCCACACTTCCAGGGGGGAAAATTGATCTTTCTGTGCTTCTTGAAAGGAAGTCGGAAAAGATTTAATTTTTGCCATTGTAGCTAAACAGGGAAGTCAAGGGTAAGCTCCTGGAGGTCAATGGTAATGATGCCTTTGTATCTTGTTCATAAGCATCTCCAAGCAACTGGTGGGCAAAGGGGTCATAGATCTTCCTTTATTCATCAGGTTTGTATCACTGATCTAAGAAAGCCATTTTGTTTCCTACTGTTACAAGTACTGTGATTTTTTTTGCTTGTTGTTGGTTTTCAGTCTGGTGCTAGTCTTGTTCTTTGACCCCACAGGATCAACCTATAATACCTCTCATTCAGATATGAATTTCCCCAGGCCTGCTTTTTCCTCAACTAATTTAGAGATCTGCAGTACTAACAGGCAGGTGAAGGAGCTTATGCTGTTATGAGCTCATCTGGTCAGTAAGTATTTAATTCCACTGCTGGATCCCTCTTTAGTCTGCTCTGAATTATGCATACATGAGTGCTCATGATAGAGATCTCCAACAAACCACAGACAGTAAGTATTGAGGGCTGTTATGCCTATTTGTCACACATCTTTATTTTATCAATTTATATCTTCTGAATAGTTTTATTTTACATCTCAATTCAGTTGTACTTGTCACTTCTCTGCCTTCTTCATGCACTATTTTCTCCTATTTATTTTCTTGCCTACCCTAGAATCTTCTTTGTCTAAGAAAATATACAGTATCCATGTCTCCAGTTGTTAAGTTTATGCAGCATGAAAGAGCTTTTAAGATACTTGGGAACTATTCTTTTTGTACTAATGGCATAGATAATAAGTGTATATGCACATCTTAGGCAAATCTAATGAAAAAATGATGTACACAGGTATCAATAATATACATGAACAGCCAGCTTTTAGGTGTAGCACACAGCTATATAGAATAAAGCTGCAGTTACTGGAGTAATAGTGTTTATCGGTATGTCTTAAACCAGGGTCAGGGATTTTGAGTGGAGTTTTGCATAGGGGCAACAGTTTTATTAGCATAAGTTTACTGTGAATAACTTCCTGGGTTGTAGATGGTGGGTCAACCTACCTGGGATATCCTTGAGCCTATATGTTTTGTGACTTTGTAAGCTGGTCACTATTGTCTGTGCTCAAACATCACTTTGCTCTGTTAAAATCTATTGCAGAAGAATAGTCTGGTTTGGAGGGTGTTTGGTGTTTTGTTTGGGGGGGTGGTTTGGGGGAGGTGTTTTGTTTTGGGGTTTTTTTTTAGTAAAGCCTGACAAAGTGAGAATTCCCCTTCCACCTCCTGAAAAATTAAATATTCCAACCTCTTCTTTCAAAAGATATATCTCCATTAGGAAAAAAATCTCAGAATGCAATAAAAGTCAATAAAATCTCACCTCAAGAAAGGAAAAACACTTGGGGTGGGGGAAATTAGCTACCAAAGTCTTTAGCTGCCAAAGGAAGCTAAAATCCTAGATGTAACCTGGAAACCTGCTAATGATCATGTGCTTCTGATGGTTGATGCTGCTTGGCATGTCACTGGATCAAAAGTAACCTATTCTATACCAGGCCAGTCTTCAATGTTAAATCTGCTTCCCAGATGAATTGGACTATCTATTGTGGCCAAGAGCTGTGTGGAGGTGAAAAATGAGAGAGCTTTTTGAGAAAACTCTTGAGCTGGTGCTCCTGGTGGGGTGCAGACAGAGAAGAATTGAGGAGAACATTTTGAATGTCCTGGCAATGCTCCACTTCCGTGGTCATACTGTAATCATGGCATCATACATACATTTATTATTCATTAGGACTGGCTTTATACCATAATTCAGTAGAAACTGCCTCCCATTTCTTTCTCATAAAGGAATGAAAAAAGCTCTGTTTCTAGTCCCCATTCTAGTCTCTGCTTTACACATCCTCAACCAGCATGGGTCAAGTGTGCCAGGGGCCTGATGCTGGTACCGAGGACTAGCATCAAATCGCTTGGGATAAAACATCTTACTTTGAAATACTGCTTTCCCAGCAGTCCCAAGACTAGAGGTAAAAGAACTTAACTAATGTATCTGGCTATTTTACTCCCTCTCTAGTTACTTCAGAAATCCAAGAGCAAAAAGCATCTGGAAGGATTCAAAGACTCTGTTTAGTTAAAGAAAGTGAACAAGAACTAGCTAGCTTTTGTAATCCAGGCTGGATTAGCATTTAGGTGTAAATCAACAAAGCAGATAGAAGGCAGACAAGACATACCCTATAACACACTTCTGAGTGGCGGAAGAGAGCAATTTTCTTTTGAAAACACACTAAAGTATTTAGGCAAGAGAAGCTTATGTTAGAAAGAGGGTAATGGACAGCTGGGAGACTGATACTTTTTGACAGTAGCAGGAATTAGTTCATATTTTAAAGAACCTTTCTTTAGGATAAAAATTGGAAAGTTTCAAGGAATCAAACATATATGGCATTAAAGCAAGCAATATAATTTTTGCTGTAAATCTAAAAATAGGAGGGAAATCCTGGAGGAGAGAAATGAAGGGATGAAAGAGATGAAGATTACAGATAAAGAGTATTCTATTTCTGAGGAATTCTTGTGCCCTTTTAASTTTCATTCTTTGTCTGTACTTATGAAAACCTCCTACAAACAGTGTCTCAGGCAAGGGATCAGATGTGGAGAAACAGGCAAAGGCTGAAGGACCTTCATGTACCTATATCTTCTTTCATATAGGTAATGACTATGCCACATCCAAGGTCTGGCTACATGTTTTGTACAGTCTCGTGTGTTGTGATGTGCACCCCACTAAAGGGAATAGCCATAACAGTGATCTGTATGAGCTTTGGATCATGTGTGTTGCCTGATGCTTAATTCATCCTGTACCACTGGCAGTAACGGGCTGAGATCCTTCCTGAGAAAGAGTCAGGTATAGTATGGCTACAAGGAACTGGTGTGCAGCAGCATGCTGTGCGCTGTAGCCAGCCCTCTTCTTTGTAGCTGATGACAGCCAGCTGCAAAAAGATCTAGGAAAAGTGTGTGGTGAACATGCGAGGCAGTGAAAATCAAAGGGCAACAGGCAAAAATCTGCGTGGTGTTGTCATAGAGAAGATAAGAGATGAGAACCATACCATCTCTGTACCTTTCACCATTTCAGTGATGGGAGGAGAACTAGTAATTCCCTCATGTGCCTTAGGCTGAGGATGATGAGTAGACTTTTCCCCCACCTGTCTTTTCAAGCTAGATACGCTTGAAGTTTTTACAAGAGCAGAGCCAAGTATGTTGATCCCTGAGCAGACAGGATTATCCATCTGGAGACAGGCTCAGTAAGCTGACTTTGGAATTTGATTGTTAACTTACCCTTCTAGGAAGTAAGTAAATTGGATGGGGTCAGTTCATTAGCATAAGAGCTCTGAGGCCAAGAGCTGGCTGGAAGTTGAAAAAGGAACTGGGTCTTTCTGTACATGTCACAAATTTTCACAGTTAACAGCAAAGCAGTCTGGAAGAGATGCCAAGCCTGGAGTTTGAGTCTCTGTTTATTAGAGATCAGCAAATGGAGACAGATGTACGAGACTTCTAAATCCTTTCACGGAGGAATCTGATTCTGTCTCCAGTAGGAAATTGCACATGAAAAAGCCTAGGCCAGGCATGTGCTTTAAGTTGAGTGACTCCAAGTTGGTGGATCTGCCTGTCTCGGAGGAAATCCTGTTTCCTTGAAATTATCCTGAAAACTGAGGAAGGGTGCAAATATTTCCAAAATGCATTTGTTAGCTGCAGTTAGAAGTCAGATTCAAGGCTTTATCCAACAGACATTCATCAGTCTTTTATCCTGAGAACTGAAAGCATTGTATCTGCCTGCTTGTTTAAGAAAGAAAAAAGAAAAAAAAAAAAATTTGGTAGTGTAATTATGTAGCCACTCAACCCAAAATGGGGCTCTGAACATTACTGTTATTTTCCCCCTGTGTTTTGTAGTGATTGTTTCCATTTGTATAGTCATGAAGGGACAACAGTAGAATTTTTTGATCCTGTCTCTTAAAGCCTGTGTCTCTATTTCAGGTACTGCCTTGCTGCAGTAGTTCTCCTATATCTTGTGCCTGATTTGCAGAAAACCTTTCTTGCTGAATTGTGGTATCTTCTTGAACTTAGACACTAGGTGAATGCTTTTGTCCCTACTCAGCTAGTTGTTTCAGTCCTCTCTTATAGAGGCTGGTTTTATTATATGACTTGACCTCTATTGTGCTCTTGGTACTCTTTTGAAGGGTGAAAGTTCTTTGGGCAAACACAGTAGCATTAACGGTGCTAATCACAGATACCTTCCTGTACTCACTGTTTCCAAGTTCAACTAAATTACTGATGAAAAGAGTGCAACTTCTGAGTTGTAGAGAAGGGCAATGTTATTTTTGCTCAAAAGATGCACACCAGTTAAACACTTTTGTCCTCTGCAGCATGAAGCAAGTTCCTCGTGTAACTGTTTTTCCTTTTCCTTGCAGGAAATAATATTACAAAGAAAGTATTGAATATGATTGTACCTGGGATGCCACTGTATATGCCATGAAAATATAGATAGTGGTAACTCCCTAATTCCGAAGTAGTCCTCTGATGTTTTCCTGTATTCTTTTCATTTATAGACTACTCAGAAAATGTATGCAACCAACTTCATGTGTAAATCCTTCAATAATCCCTATTGAGGGAGCATAGAAAGTTGATAGCAGAGTGGATAAATGGGTTTCCTCTGCTTTCTGGGAAAAAAAGCGATAAGGTATTTTATCCCTAAATAATCTGGAGCACATTTAACATTGCTCTTAATTCAGATTTAAACTTCAGGAGTTCTGTATCATGCATATTCCCCAGCAGGTTTCTAGTACGTCGTTGAATAGGCCAGAATTCAGCTAGCTTTCCAATAACTCTGCTAACACTAATTATTACTGCCTTCATAGTGACAGATTTTTGGACAGTGGCATGTCTTTCTCTATAGAAGGTACAGCCTTAGGTCCTGCAGCGCACCCTGGGTACTGATCAGTCTGGACTTTGATGGCTATTTCACTGTGCATGTGCTGCTCTCCAGGTTTACACAATCGCTGCAGAATGGCTTAGGGATGCCAGTGTGCTAGAGAGTCAGCTATCTCCTTTCCATTTGCTGTTCCCTCCCATGCAGTAATGCAATATTTATGGTTTTAATTAACTCTGAGCAAATTCATTACTTGTCCATCCTGTAGAAGCATAGTTAAAATTGTGCAGATGGGCACACAGACAAGGCCTTGGGTTTTTCAGAAGACAGAGGAGTGTTCATGCTGAAATTTGGAAATTTTGTAGGAACTGGGCATCTACCTGGCTGGCTTTCAGGAGAGTTTAATGCATTTTTGAGTGCCATTAGGAGGTTTTGCTTTAGAACCTGAGGTTCCTATGTGGTATAACTGGCAAGATGTCAAGTCTGTGGCCATGCCTGATGCCTTAGTGGGGACGAACTTAGGATACTCTGCTTTAAGATGGAAGCTCTGTTGTCCATGTGCATGTGTTGGATTGTTTTTTTAAACTCCATACCCACCTGGTTGTCCATCCATTATAAGTCCCATGATTAACTATTTTAATTAACTCTGGTTTCTATGGAAAGGCAGCACAAGTGCATGGGTTGTGGACTGGATGAGAAGCTCTGAATCATTGCAGGCTGCCCCAGAGGTGCAGTGCAGTACCCCTTTGAATCTGTATGCATCCAGACAGATACTGGGTCTCACTGGGTCGTGAACTGGGAGCATGCAAGAGGTGGCAGCAGCTTCCTAAGCTGTTACTTAGCTGCAGCTGATCATGTGGTGATTTGTTCCTGGTCTACTACAGGACAGAATTGAGCTAACAAAAAACACAACTGAAAATTAAGGTTCTTAAATGCTTAAAAATATTTCCTACTGTTACTGGGCTGGGTTGGGTTCCCTTTCTTCTGTGTCCTGACTCCCTGAAGGAGTGTAAGTTCACAACTTTATGAGTTCTTCCTATCAGTATTTTTGTGTGGATCACCCTATGGAAGTCAGATGCACGAGATAAGTTCTATTTTATAACATATAACCTGTAAAATAGGAAGTGTTTCATATGTGTGTGCATATGGATGGATATTTATATAGACATCTCTATAGAAAGGTACACACAGAAAATTAACATCCATGATGTTACAGGCATTTTTCAGTCCTGCTGTGTGTTGATGCTGTAAAGCTTTAATAAAATATGCGTACAAAGAGAAGCCAAGTTTAAATGAAGATTCCAGAGTCATCAGTGAGAATATTTAGATTAATGCTGCACCCAAGAAAATACAGGTATGACAGATCACTAATTGTCTGTGAAAGGCCTGATAACACATCATGGTCTCTAAGCCAATCTAGGAAGCCAAACTAAGCATGGATATGAACAGTAGAGAAGACTGCATTGAATGAATGAAGAGATGGTATTAAATGTCCGTTTATCTCAGAGGCTAGGTATTGAAGTATCATGTCTAATATTTTTCTAATAGCTACTTGAAGGGGTCCGTTTGGAGATAGTGATCTCATAGGCTGTAAAAAGGCCCTGGGCAGAGAATTTCTGAAGAACAAAATGCCAAAGAAAGGTTAGTTCTATTTTGTGGTTTTTTTAATTTAATTTTTTTCCCCTAAAGGTCGGTTTATCTGCAACTTGATTCTTCATGGTGTGAGGGAAAGCAAGAGATAGTAATAGGTTGTGTAATTTGGCTTAGCTCTGACTTGTGGGAGGGCAGTGTGGAAAATGCTCCGACCTGTGACATTTGCTGCTGAAGCTCCAAGGACTATTCACTGGCTGCACATAGCTGAAGTCATATATCTTCTTGACCTAGGTGCTGCTAAATCAGTTGTAGTTAGTTGCAGAGCATAATTAAAATGCAAGACCATGTGGCACAGCGTAATTTGTGTTATGGAGGGAGCTTCTTTGGGACTGGAGTGCACTGAAGGTAGATCTTGCCAAGAGTGAGGGAATATCCTTTATGTTTTTTTTTAAAAGCATGTACTTGGTAACCAGATATTTCTGGTAATCATGGGAATATCATCTGGTTCTGTTGCCTTAAACTCCTCAGGGTCTTTATATGAGAGGTCAGTGACTCGTTTGAAGCGCTTAACTAGAGAAACTGTGTACTCCTGAAGAGGCATGAGAACTAATAGAAGGAGCACTGGATTTCAGGAGAGCTGAGGTCAGTTCCTGGCCTTACTACTGTCCTGCTGAGTACCTGGGTACTTCATCTTTACTTTGTGCTTCAGTTATCCCACCAAGAAAACTGGCAGAGGCAGCCTCTTCTGCAAAGCCTTTGAACATCTTTTCAAATTAAAGCATCTTCCCAACATCGTGTGTTTCATGCAGGTGATAGTGAAGCTGCTCCTTTAAATGAATCCAAGGCAGAATCTCCTGGGTTGCTCTTGTGACATAAAGTCTTCTATGAAAGAGAATGTAGGTGCTCAAATGGGAGCACTGCAGAGCCCACTGAGAGGGCAAGCACAGGCATCTCATCCTAGGGTGGTCATCTAAAATAAGTCATCTGACTCCAGCTCTGGAAGTACCAGTTTATCTCCACTGAGTGGAAAGGATTCGAGAGGACTACAACAGACATTCCCAAGGGTGTTTGCCAGGATCACCGTTTGTATCTTTTCGTGAGACTTCCCCCTTTACATAACTCTAGTGCAATTCTCCACTTGTGGCAGTTGTTACTGGTCAGTTTATTCCATCCTAACGTGAAAGTCTTGCAACAGAACAGAATTCATGGGACTTCTATGCTTTGAAGGATCAAAATCCTACCCTGTCCCCTTATTTAGGCTCTGACTCCAGCTGAAGACTAAACCAAATCTGAAGGAGCAATTGGGTAGGTTTTGTCTTTTTTTTTCCTTTCTGGGAGGGGAGAAGGGTAAAGACCAAGATCTAATAAAATACAGTAAAAATTTTAAATGTATCTAAATACAGGGGAAGTGAATTTTTTGCTGCTGTGGGAGTTTCACTTATGCATGTCACTAGAGATTACGTTTCCAAGTTCAGCAGTCCCTTACAAACATGCAGAATATAATTTTTGCACAGTGCTGTGTGATGAAAGATGGAGAATTGAGAATGTATGTCTGTGTATGTTCTCAGGGCTGTTGTCTGCATACCAAGCCTTATGGATTACTTGCCAAATGATGCTGCCATTTGATGCCTTAGCTGACTTCATTAAGTGAACAGTAGTTCAGTAGACTTCAGTAGGAACTGTGCATGTATATATCTCTGCGAAAAATTTGTCTCCCAGTGTCATGGTTTAGCCCGGCAGGCAGCTAAACATGACACAGCCATTCGCTCACTCCCCCCACAGTGGGATGGGGGAGAGAATCAGAAAAAAGGTAAAACTTGTGGTTTGAGATAAAGACAGTTTAGTAAGTAAAGCAAAAGCCGCACACGCAAGCAAAGCAAAACAAGGAATTCATTCACTACTTCCCATTGGCAGGCAGGTGTTCAGCCATCTCCAGGAAAGCAGGGCTCCATCACGTGTAATGGTTACTTGGGAAGACAAAACGCCATCACTCCAAATGTCTCCCCCTTCCTTCTTCTTCCCCCAGCTTTATATRCTGAGCATGACATCATATGGTGTGGAATATCCCTTTGGTCAGTTGGAGTCAGCTGTCCCAGCTGTGTCCCCTCCCAACTTCTTGTGCACCCCCAGCCTACTCGCTAGTGGGGTGGTGTGAGAAGCAGAAAACGCCTTGACTCTGTGTAAGCACTGCTCAGCAATAATGAAAACATCCCTGTATTATCAACACTGTTTTCAGCACAAATCCAAAACATAGCCCCATACTAGCTACTGTGAAGAAAACTAACTCTATCCCAGCCAAAACCAGCACACTCAGTCTATTAGAATCCATTCTATCTTGTGCCCTGTCTTCAAAGCACAATAAATAAGTGCATGAGGGACAGTATATATAATACTGTAATACAAAAAACAAAACTGAGTCCGTGGCTTTGTGCTCCTTTGCTAAAGTATAGGCTTCAGAAAGAAATTAGAATCAATTTCTTTAAATGTCTCTTTCAAGAGATATATGGGTCTTGCATACAGAGGTTTTGGGTCTCCTTTTTCTTGTAGCTCTTTTTATCATCACAAACTAGCACTGAAGTTTCTCCTAAATAACTTTGGTAACTATGTTAAAGGCAATTTAGTAGGATCTATATTACTAAGGTGTAATTTTTCCCAGCAGTGTCATTTTAACTTCACCTAAAGCACAAGACTACTCCCTTGGGCCTGCTGAAAGCAAATATTGCTATAGTTTTGGCTGTTAAGAGAAAAAAACAAGAAAAGAAAAAAGAAAAGAACCAACACACTGAAAACCTGGATTTGCCTTTCAGTTTAGTCTTCTAGAAATAGTCTCAGATTTTTATGAAAGTCTGTTCACCTGTAAAGTCTGCTTTAGTGCAGACCACTGCAGGCAGTGGTCATTCATCTATAATCAAAATAACATAATTATAGCCCCCTCCTTCAAATTTTAAATATGGATGAATGACAGCTCCCCTTTTCATTATGACTTGGTATTTTGGTTTCTTGCTTTAAAACAAGTTTGACACCAAGGTCCTCCAAACACTGCTTGCCACATTGCCCCCCCTGTTGACTTGCTGCTTTCTTGTTTGCATGTGGTTGTTTTTGCCATGTGTCTAAGCTTGAAGACGTCAAGCATTTTCCCTATTGGATAAACTGGTTTGCAACAACTTCACAAGCATCATCCTCTCACTGATGGTGCATTTAGCATGTGCTGCTGCTGGACCTGTGTGTCAGACAACACAGAAGGGGCATGTGAGCAGGATAAGCATTGTGAAACATAAGCTGAAGGTGTTCACCAAGTGAAAGTGTTCCTAGGGCTCCTGTTAGATCATTCCATCACAAGTCTTGTTGCAAGCCTGTTCTTTAATCCATACAGAGCAACAGAGAGGTACTTCTTCTGAAGCAGTTTCACTTGGTGAGCAGCCATTGACTTAACTTCTTAATATTAAAGTTTCATTGCAGACCTGGGGTGAATGAAAAAGCTCTGACATACTTAGTCTTGCCATTTGCCCTGGACCTCCAATATGAGCGTATCTATGTGATTACCTCCTGCAGTGCAGAGTAGCTGGATACTGCTGTCTACAAGTTCATTTCCTTCAAATGCCAAGTATGAGCAACTGACAGGTTGAAGGTGACACATCAACAATCAGGGCTCCTGTAGTGCTGTCCATGATCCTTAATTCTGAAAGAAAAATATAGGACATTGTTAATGGATTTTTGTTGCTGGGGATCCCCAGTGATAACTATTCTTTCCCCTTACATCAGTCTTTGGGGTGTACCAAAAAGAGTGCAGCATTCCTCTAGCATGTCACAAAGCTAAATTTGGTCAATCTGTATAGCGATGTTAAGTTGGGAATGGCTGGGAAGAACCAGGGCTTTCAGGAGCTATGGGGTTATACTGCAATGCAAAATGAAATTTTTTGCTTGCTGCAGACTCTGGTAAAGCTGTTTTTCTAGTCACTGTAAGAAACTTAACCCCAGCTTATGGAGTTTTTGCCTAGGCAAATAGGGTGAATAAGTTTTATTGGGAGTGGCTGCACGATGGCTGTCAAAAGTGCATCAGAAGGTAGAAAGACAAATGGAAGGACTGTGCAAAAATGCCGGTAAAGTAATATTCTTCTACCTCTGTAATAGCTGCTTGTTGGTTCCGCATGACCTTTGAGAGAGGAAGGAAGAGTCTTATGGAAGGGTGGGAGGCTGGAAAATGGCAGCCTGGATCACAATACTGAACAGAACAGCTGGGGAGGCTGACGTGCAATGACTGCATAGAGCAAAGAAGGAAGGATGCCCTGTGCTCCAGCCCTGTAGGCAAGGGCCACTTGTGAATAATGTTATACAAAGCTGTGATCATCACTACTGCACTTGTGTTGATGTGGAGGTGCAACTTTCACTATGTTGTACATTATGATTTGAGTGTGATTTTTTTGCAGTGATGTTAATGCCCTTTCTATAGGGATTTTAACAATATGCATGTTTGGATTTTATTATGGTGAAGGTAGGCATTTGCATGAACTGTTCAGAAAGTTGAGCCATGAATAAAATGCATTTGGAATACGTATAGCAACGTATCGTCTACGTAAATGCAGGGAGTTGTCCCAGTCATTAAAGAGACATACTCCTACCAATGAGATGAGACCTTATTGCAGTCAGTGGATTTAACCACAGTCTGTTGTGTACAATGGTTGGCAAGCATGCTTTAGCACATGTTACCATCTAGAGGTTAAAACATAAGCCAGCTTGCAACTAGAGTAGCAAATACACTTCTTATAGATGTGGTAGTAGCAGTGAACTTAGCGTCTTGAAAGAGCCTTACAAGCATGGACGATTGCTTTAAAACTCATACCTGTCATACAGCCCAGCACTGGTTCTTACCCTATCACCTTTCTTAGAGAAACTCCAGAATAAACATGTCACTAACTTCTAGACCTATTCTGAGGTCAGGTGTGAAGGATATTTTATTTAGGAGAGGAGCAAGATCCCAAAGTGAGGACTGCCTCACTGGAAATACCCATCAGTCAGCCCTTGCTCCTGTGAGCCTGAGGGCTGTTAGCTTAAATGCATCAGCAACTGCTAATTGCTGTAGTACAGCAGGAGGAGAGAGTCAGTCTCCAGAGCACTGTTGTGAGATAAATAATAATGCTAATAGTGTTGTGTGAAATAGCTAGATGCTAAATCTACATTAGGATTTACTTGCTTTGCAGGTGTTAAGAGGGTGGTATTTCTCAATATTTTTTTGCCTGGGATTCTGGCATTAACTGGCAAAGAAAAAAAATTCACTATTTTTAACCAGGAGTCTCTCAGCATATGTAGATTTTACGCAGTTACTTGGAAAGTGGTGTTTGCAAAAAGCCTTAATTCTGGAATTAACTTTTTTTTTCCCCACCTAAGAAATGCCTATACTTGCTGATTGTTGGGTCATGCTCAGAGCTCACCTCTGTTGTTATTATTCATTCAATGAGCAAATAAGGTTAAGTCCTTTAACTGCCTGCAAGTTCTAAATGAGCCTGGACTGGTTTTTGTGCAAAATTCTGCTGTGCTCTCAGTGTTAGTTAACTACAGCAGGAGTTGCTGGTTGCTCTAGGGTTTAGAAATGAGACCACTTTTTTTCAACCCTTAATATTAGGCAAAGAATCATGGATTCATTAGAATAAAGATGATGCATCATTGCCTTAAGAAGGAAAAAAAAAAACAAAAACAAAAACAGAAAACAACCAGAAAATAAATAAATAAACCCGAGATTCTATTCTAGAGCTGTTTGGGAAAACATGCTTTTTTCCCCATGGACGAGAATCTTATGTATGCTTAGTTTTAAGAGGAGGAAGGGCTGCTTTAAGGTGACATTTTGAACAGAAGTTATTTTTTATGAAAAACTTTTGAAGAAACTCTACTATATACAGATTTAAAAGCTTAACTTCACTCTACTGTGTTTTACAATCTTGACTTAGGTTGTTTCTGAACTGTCCAGATATCAGATAATAAATATTTTCCATTGCTGTATGCAAGTATAGTCCAGAAGGATTTGTTTTGTCTTTGGGTTGTTTTTAGGAATGTCACTGACTGAATTGTATAATAACCTTAGATTGATACCATGGCTTTATACAATCAAATACTGTCTTGCTGAATAACTTGGGGTGAGAGTAAAAACATGCAATAAATTGTAGATTTGCTCTGGTTTTTGCTTTGTCACTATACTGTGCTTGAACGAGTTCTGAAGCTCAGACTCCTGTGTTTGGCAGATTGCTTCTCAAACAGCAACTTGAATAAAATCATCCCAGGCCTCTCTAAGTCAAAATAAGCCCTGGCCACTGGGGAAAACTCTGCTCAGTAGGCTGGATAATTTCATCTCACACTGTTCATTGGAGGAATTAGGGAAGGAAGTTAGATACCTTTCTGTATCAAACAGCTTTCTAATGGGCATTAAAAGCTGCTTTACTAGTTACTGTTCTCTCTTTAGAAAACACTGCTTGATATTTGCAACTTTATCACGGAATTCTCCATATTTTTAAGGGCTAGATTCTCAGCTCTGCCTGTCTGCACTGTTGAATGAGCCATATAGTCAGTCTGGGAAGACTCTTGTGTTTGGGGTTAAATCCCATGCTTGCTCCATTTGTTGCTGCTGTAAGGGATCAAATAAAGAAGCATAGGTTTTACTTTAATCTACACCTGACTCAAGCCCTTAGGTGTGCACGCATTTGGATATTCTTGGGCAGATACAGGCTGCATCTAACCTAGCATATAAGAGATTTGAGTATGAAGTAAAATGAATTTCTATTGTGTTTCCAAATTTGTCTTCCTCGCTAATTAGCATAGCCACAGGCAAACTCAGATAGGACTTTAAGGAAACCCAGAGAAAGCCTCAGAAGATATAACCATTAGAGAGGCTGTGTCATTCCAGCTAATGAGGGTTTTATTTCCCTCCTCTCCACTTCCTATCCTATTAACTGAACTGTGCTTGTGAATAATGGTTTTAGAAGTGGACCTGTACTCAAGTGTATCTTGCCAAAAGTAATCCCCTTAGTGTACATGAAATGCTGCCTATTTGGAAGATCGCATTTCTGGATATGTATTCTTTGAAAGTGTAGCAATTACATATTCAACAATCAGTTACTGTTACTTGGCTGTAATACTATAACACGCTGACTTTGATGCTGTCTCTTTACATTGCCTGCCTACTTCACAGCATGTTGTTTTAAGGCAGCATAGAAGACTAATTGATGTGAAAGTGTTTTGGAGTCTTTGATGCTCAACTGCCACACAGAAAATGACCATAAATCTGTCATCAAAACAGGCACTTTTGCATATTTTTTTTTCCAAAAAGCTACCCAATGTTTAAGTGCCTTAATTAGATTTGATGCACTTTTTTTCTTTATGGAACAGCTGCCCATCGCCACTAGTGTTATTCAAAGCACTTTTCTGACAATAGTATTTGTAGGACTCTCTGATGGTAGGTGACTTGTAAACCAGCTGCACCTAGCACATGGACCATTAAATGGGAGTGGAGATAATGCTGCACTGCAGTAAGAAGTGTACTGCCTTGTGGGATGCTACCCTGCAAAAGAGAGCCGAGCTGAAAGGTAACCAAGTGCATGAAAACAGCTGCTGAATAATGCAACAGGGGGAAAAAAGCAATGTGTTTCTTTGTATGTGCCCCAAAACATGGACACAAAATGTGTTCCCAGCTCCCTCCTTCCTCTTTGTCATCACATAACTTTTTCACGTTAAAGTGTCCCCATCACATCAGCTGAGCCTATATGCTACACTTTGTGGCAAGGGTCCATCTGCTCAAATAGCTCTGCCAATCTGAGATGTGGGGAATAGGCTATATCCTGCTACAGTTAATGTAGAAGAGGCCAGGCATTAAGAGAACCAAGCATATCACTATCCTGATGTGGGAGCCTGGTATGCCTGTTACTGCAGGTACAACTGGATGCACCCATGAGGAGGAGATCCCAAACACACTGATACTTGTGGCTGTGCCTCCCACACATAGTAGCTCTGCAGTAGTAACGGCCAAGCATATTACTGTGTTGCTTATTTTGAGCAGTTCTTGCAAACTGTGGTCCAGTGGCTCAAGCACTGATGGAGGAGTCTGGGAATGCAAGCTAACTTTCTAGGTTTGACCCAAACTTCCTTTGTGGCCTCAGGCCTGTCTTTGAGATCCAGATACTTAAAGTATTTGAGGACTTACAGGCTTGGGAGAATCTGAGCTTGGTCATCATCCACTCTGCCTCCAACCTGCACAAGGGCAAAACCAGCTATTGTCTCTCTTTACCTCTCTGGCACAGGTTTTGTAATGCTTGCTATCACATGGGGAATCAGTGTAAACTGGAARCTTTTCACTGAGGAGGACTCATAACATTTGCTGTTCTCTTCTGCTTGCCAACAGACAGTAACTAATGCTACTGGAGACTGTGCTTTTTCCTGTTCCCTTTGATATCTACTCTGCCTGCACTCCTGCAGCCTCCCCAAGGAGGACAACACACAAATGCATGTTGATTTAGCTTTGGCTGTTATATGACAGATTCAAGTTAATGTTCAGACTACTTGACTAGTTCCAGATGCAGTGGCTGCCTCCTATTAAAATATATAATCTGCAAATTATCAGTGTGGTATGGAATTGAGTGGGCTGCCTTGCTGGGCTACTATTAGACAATAAAACAATATCTGCAGAAAAAGAAAAAAATTAAAGTTGTTTTGGGATTCTCTGCTGTTGTTCTTGCTCTGATTGGCTCTTCCCCACATTCAACTCATCTCTCATGAGGTGGCTGCACAGACTATGACCTTCTATTTCTCTAAGCAGATTTCAGCAGACAACTGCATGAAAAGGCAGTGCAGAAGGTGCATGACATTCCTTTCTGCGTGTTGACTCTAAGAATTAAAAAACAGCAGAACCTTTCCAATACATCTTCAGCTAATGGAAATTGGACTAAAAACACCCCAACTTGCTATGACTGGAAATCTGGGAGGGAATATGAGCACTATTTCATCTCAGCTACCCTGCTTACATATTCCATGCTGAGGAGCAGAATGGCCTCTCTTCTTTCACTGGGATGACAGCATGGAGTTCCCAATTCTGGCAAAAGCAGTGGTCAGCTCTTTAAAAGTCTGTAGCTGTGTTTGATGATGGTGAGAATAATCTTGTTCTGCACAATTTACTTGCCAGTCATGTCCTTATTGGGAGCAAAGAAGAGCCCAAGCTTTCCCCCAAACACACATTTTTGTGTAAAAGCAATATCCATGTAGTGATGCAGCTCTCACTGCTGTCCTTCTCTATCACCATCAGACCAGGCTGTATCTGGCCTTGTAATATTGTAATATCAGATGCCAGTCCATGGGCTACTTAAGGGATCTCACTTGTTTGCTTCTATACAAGGCAAAATACTTGAAAATGGGTGTTTGATTTCTGTGGTCATCTGCTCAGATCCATGAGAAAACCTATAGCCCAGCAAGAAATACCTTCTCTAGTGCTCAGAGACAGGGAATGTTTTACTTACTTTGTCAACAGCCCTGCTAAATAGTTTCCAGCATAACTGGAGCAATTGGCAAGCTTGGTAGTTTGTGCTCACTCCTGGCACCTCTTGATAAGCAAGAAAAGTTGCAACCTAGAAACCCTACAGAAGGTAGCTGTGTCCTATTAGGACTGGCCAGGTGCTCATTTAGAGTGGTTGGCCAAAACATGACCTTATTTAGAAATTATTCAGCAGAGAATACCACTGTTTCAGAGTCTAACATAGTTTCATTCAAACCCAATCCTTTCCTTAAAGGAAAGATAATTTTGGATTGTTTACTAAAGGTACAGCATAATTATACAAATGTGTTTTGGTTAAAATAACTGCAAAAAATACCCCTCAACTTTATGGATTTTTAAAAAAAAAAAAGAAAAGAATTATTCCTAATAACTTTTTCTAAAGGACTTGAGGGGGGAGTTGTAGATAATCAGCTTGATTGTTAACCTCATGTGAGTGTACTGTGGTCGTCACATTGCTATGCATCAGACTGCAATGTGACAGGACAGGCAAAATGATGCAGTAGATCACTGGGAGCCCTGGTAACATGTTTCTATTAGATTTCTTAGATCTGAGTTGCCGTTTCAGTCACCTTGGCTGCAGAGTGACACAGCACCACTAATTTAATGGAAGCTACATAGATGTAAAATGTGAATAAAACAATGATGAATCAGAGCTATTATTCTAGCTAATAAAAGTTGGGCTTTAAAGTGAGTTTAAGGCTTTTTTTTTTTTTTTTTTTGAAGGAGCTCAAGAAATGAGCTCTTCTGGTTAGTTGGGGAAGAAACAAAAGAAGTTGCATCAGACTGTCCTGTATAACTGATCTGGAGAGAGTAAATGGTCACATCTAAATGCAAATTTGTCCTAAGATAGCTATACTAGGTTAGAAAGACATGTCACTGAAGCGGTGCAACTCTGCTGTGTGAGTGGTCTGAAATCAGTTTTGAATGTCGTCTTGTGATTTTTAGTTTTGAAGAAAATGTTTCCAAGCTGAATCCCACTGTAGCAGTAGTCAGACCCATCAAAGGAAACGGTCCATAATTTCTACAGCATTGCAGGGAGCAGTCAGTGGCTGTTAGACCAATAAATCCATTTTGAAAATTTGCTGCTCTTGTGCGTCCCTCGGGAAAGCATGGCCTAGAGTCAAATCCCTATCCTGACATGTGGGGGGAGTGAGCAAGCGGCTGTGTGGGGCTTAGCTGCCTACTGGGGTTAAATCACGACAAGGAGGTTTTAAGATGTGGAACGCTTTAGGAAGTTCTCACTTGCTTTATGTTTCTCCCACCACCAGGAGTTACTCCTTATACCAGCCACTGATGTTGATCTAAGTCTGAGCAGCCATGGACCTGCACTACACTCCTCAGGCAGATCTGCCTGAGGGCTGAGCCACCTTTTCAGCACAGGGGATAGTTTTTGTGTCGACCTGCTTCAGGAACAGATTCACCACCCACCGTTGTGAATGTTGTGTGGAATCAACTCAGTCTGCCTGGAGACAGTTGAAGCGGTTGGGGAAGGGACCCTTCAGCTGTACTGAGTTATCTGTCTGTATGACCACACACCCAGCCAGGGCTGCGGGGCTTGGTTCACTTTTAAAAATATCTCTTCTCATTAGCAGCTAGTTTGCTTTCTTTTTCTTCTTTTTGAAGAAGAAGAATAACTACTCCTGAGGAATAGATATGAGCTGAGGTGCTCTTACACTTGATTTGGGAGCCCAGGTATTGGACATGAACTTTTTTTTCTTTTAAACTACATCACTTCTTAAGCTGAGATAAACTAATAACAACTCACGTTTAAACAAGGTGTCTATCTCCTGTCTCCTATGTTGCTTTGACAGTGAGGTAGTTAGGACAGGTTGTGATTGAATAGACAACTGCTCACTGGGACTTTGAATGGAGCCACCAGCACCCCTCTTCCCCCAACGCAGTCCTCAAAAAGCAGTTGGATGATAATGACTTCCCCTCACTAATAACCCTATCTGAATTTCAACCAAACACCCAAACATGAAAGGCTTCATAGTCTATCACAATTCACTGACCTATCTAGTCCACACATTTAATTTTGCTTTAGTGCTCATACTTCCTGCCAAAATATCTGACACTTGAATATTTTTTTTAAAGCAAATTTACTTGAAGTGGAAAAATGTAGTCCAACATAGTAACGCTGAAAGTATGCTTGAATCGGGAGTCCTTCTGTAGTGCTACTGGAAATTGTCCCTGTCTGTGTTGCTATTTGATTGTTTTTTAAGTAGGTTCACATAAGGCAATTTCTGCTGGTGTCCCTTGAACTGGATTAGGCTTTGCATCCGAGCTTCAGCTCACTAAGCTTATTGCTGCATGTTACAGAGTTTACATACCATTCCATGGGTTACCATGTTGCCTTGCATGTTCATAGGCCTTAATACCTTTTGGGGGAGGCAGGGATTTTTATGGAATTGGTAGTATCAGAGCTGTCCCAGGACTTGAAATACTTRCTGATCTGAGGTGGTTCTGCAGTATCACCAATACTGGTAAATAATTCAAATTAAAGTACTTTTCTCTATGTGTACCGGTATTAAGGGGACTTCATTTACTTTCTTTCAATGGTTTCATCCTGTGCTGTTCTCACCCTGCATTATTCATGTGCAACCTTGCAAATTGCTTCTAGTTCTTACAGCACTGATATAAATCATAGGGCCATTTTCTCTCGAGGACTTCAGCCTTAAGCTCCACAGCTTGTTTTCAAATGAAAACCATGTTCAATTAAGGTGATTTGTTTGCTGCACAAAAATTTAAGTATCTCATACTGCCATTTATAGAGAGGGAAAACTGARATGATATAAACACAGCATGAGTATTTCTTGGGTTTTCTGCTTTCACCCTCCACCTATCTCTTTTCCAGACGTATCCAGCTGAGATACAGTCTGCTGGAAGAGGGGTGGGATGACAGTGCTACCAACAGTGTAGGCTGTGAGACGATCTGCTTTTGTAAATGACTATAACACAACACCATACATGATTGCTTGTCTTATTCTATTCACAGAAGTGGAGAAAAGACTAGGATGCATCTTGCACACACTGGCTTGAAGTTAGGTTCCTAAATAAATAACCTTGTTTTCAAGACTGCTTGCTAGATATTAACCAAAGGAAAAGTGGAGCAGGAAAAAAAGGTCCTTCACTAATATTGTTGGCCTTGAGGAGGGAAAAAATAAATAAAATTGCTTTGAAACAAGATATTGTCTGCTTTTTTCTGCCTCTTTCACAGGAGGAGTTAGAAGGATATTTGACAAATGAAAGTTGAGAGTGCTCTGGGGTTTTGTATGCTGGTGGTCCCATATTGGTCTGTTGGTTCTTAAGGTTTCAGCAGGGACTGTCAGTGGCTTAGCTCATTGCCCTGCTTTGGGCAGCTCAGCCCCCTGCACTGGCCTTGCTGTATATCCCTCGGGTAACTTTTGGCTCTCRTTCCTGTAAAACTGGTCAGGCTGTCACTGCTTTACTTCCAGACACAGCCTCCATAACAAAGCTTGTTTGGCTGAAAAAGGTAGAATTTCTCTTTCTGTGAAGAGACCAGGAGGAAAGAAATGCTCCTTCTGTCACAGGGCATATCATCTGGCCTGTGAGATGCTGTGGGACCAGGAGACMTATCTGACACATGTCCCTGACCGTTTTCCTTGCTGCATGGGTGGCTTTTCAGCCAATACTATGCAGGTTACAAGAAGAGAATCCCACATAGCTTCACTCAGACCTTTTGACTTTCAACAACGCCTTTCTTGGCTCTATGTGTGCAAGCCTTTTGCTTCTCACACTGTAGTTGAGCTTAGTTCTCTGTTGCCCTTGCTTCTGCATTTGTGCCTGAGTGAATGACTGCTCTGGGGCTGGCAACGGAGAGTCTGGCCAGGGTATCTTCCTGGGTGAACCTGTCACAGGTGTGATTTCAGGGCCAGCTCCTCATAAGGGAAAAGCAGAATTCCTTGGTGTTTAATACTCATGAACTTCCAGATCTTACTCTTCAAGAAAATAATTGATCATTGTTTTCTCTCTTTATGAAAATTAGTACTGCTTCCAGGCTTTCTTTATTATATGCTGAGGGGTTTGKTTTTGGTTTTGTTTGTTTTTTTTTTTTTTTCCCTGATTTCACTATTATCTTCTAATGTTTACCATCAAAAAATCACACTTAAGGGGAATTCACAGGGTGAGAGAAATCATCACCATGTCCCATGGGGAGAGAGAGCAGTATATTCAGAGTGCACACCAAGTCCGTCCAAGCAAGAGCCCCTCAGTGTTGTTAGAAATGATTTCAAATTACTTTAAAAAAAAAACAAAAAAAMCCCAAAAAACCACAATTATATAAAATAAGGTATGAAACACTGACTTCAGTTAATTGTATATGATATTAATTCTGAAATTAGAGTAGGCTTTGAGTTTTGTTATTCAAATTAATTAAAATACATTTCTCATGACTCAATTAATTTTTTTGATTGCTCTGTAACAGATATGTCCTGTTTAATTCCATCATGTTTAATACCTTCTTATGGAAGGGTGAAAATGTTCAGTATATCCACATCTGTTGAATACTGTCAGTTGTCTTGTAAGGCAGTAGCATTAACAGAGCTATTCTGATCTTGTATTCCATGTCTAGTTAAATCAGAAAGACAAATTGAAATACAGGGGTCCTTCAGCAATGAATATGTTACTGGATTGACAAACAATTTCTACAGTATGCAATAAATAAAATTACTGTCTTTTTATATACAATCAGTATTATGCCCCTTGTCCTGAATGGACATAGACTCGGAGTCAGGGCTTTGAATCAGATCCRCTAGGATTGTATCTTTAAAGCTTATATGCCTGACTTGCTGAGGACTTGGAATTTAATACTCCCAACATCTGAGCCTGGGAATGGCCCTACTTATGCTAATAATATCATTGACTCTTGGTTGTGTTTGTCCTGGGCATGATAGGAGTAGATGGATGAACTGAAGCATAAACCCTGAGGGTTTTCACATCCCCATTACACGTACCCCGTGGGATTTACTTCAGGTTAAGTTTTGCCTGGTCCCAGGCTCCAAACTTCCTGACTCAACACATGTGATTTGGAGCTTTATCAAGGAAAGCTGTCCCATGAGGCTTTGTTTGCTCTACCCACAGGACACAGTATGAGCCATTCTCTGAAGTGCCACACGTCTCTCTCAGGTAGACGAGGGTGTTACTTGAGTGCACACATCCATGTCCCTGCTGTCAGTGCCAATGTTATTCCATGCTGAGTTTGGACAGCATTTGTTGTTAGGTGTTGTGAAGGGATAGGTGAAAGACTTAATCCTGAAGCTCTATCAGCTCATCCAGAAGAACAGGCAAGGGATGGTAGGGGAAAGAAGAGCTGAGAGGGCACAGAGAGAGCCTAGTAACAGTAAAAGGAAGAGAAAATCAGCTCAGGACCCTGCTGTGAAAAGGTCTGATGGGGCCTGAAGGCCCAATTGCAAGGAGTGAGTTATATATGAGGAGGCTGTGAAAGGTCTGCAGAGCAAATGACTCTTCCAGGGACATGGTGTAGAGAATTCATGGTGTAAGAGAAATGAGGGCTGGGCAGGCATGAGGGGAAGACGCAAAGGCTGGGAAATCTCTTAGCTGCAAATTCCTGGAAGAGAGGGGAGTATCTTGAGGAAGTATTACTGCAAGCTTGCCTTGTTCTTAATTTTTTCCAGTCACCTGCTGTTGGCCCCATCAAAGATGGGACAGTGGGTCTTGCCTGACACCTGTCCAGCTCAGGATGAACATTTTTCCTGTTTTTCCTTCACTTGAGGTGAGGAGTGGTTGTACTGTGGGAGATATAGAGGTGGCATTTGGATATGCCCTCATGAGAGGAGAAAGGGGATGACTGCATCAGGTAGGGCTGGTATGTTAGCAGCAAAGAAATGAGGACAAATAAGGTGGGAAGATGGCATTATTGGAGGTGGTAAGTACAGAAGTGGATGGTAGGATACAGAAGAGAAGTGTGCATGATGGCCAAGTACATGGACTGAGACATGTTTCTGTCTGTATGCTGGGAGCAGTGCTGAACCTTAGAGTAGCTSTAATGTTCAGGACACAGTTGCAGTCCTGTTATCTGGCCCCCTACCCCACCATTTGCTCTGCTTTTTTGAATTTTGTTGTATAAACTCTTTCCCTCTTCCACAAAAGCAGCTGGCCTGCATCTGGTGAAAATGGGAAGTGCAGCAAACTGACCTTTACAGCCAGGGCTGTTCTTGGATGCTACTTGTACTTTTATCCAATTGTGCAGTGGTCTGTAGCTAACAACAAAACCAAATCATAGCAAAGTTCATTGCAGCTACTGAATAAGGGAACACATCACTCACATATACAATTTAAACATTGAAGCTTTTTGGAGAGGAAGGAGAAAAGCAGCGGCGCACACAGCTCTGTGGCTATAGAGTTGTTCTGGTACTGTGGCAGCCTGAGTTGCTCCAAATCCTGTTGTGTGTATTTTCAGCTTTAACACGCTTGTGTGCACACTTGATTACTGTGTTCATGCAAATCTCCAAATGAGAAAGAGTCAGTGAAGTCTGGCAAAGCACGACAAAACTGATAAACTGTGGGAGGCTTGATAAGGCCATTTGTTGTCATAGTCTCAGGAGGATGATCATGGTCTAAGACTAAAAGGCAGGGGCGGGGAGGGAGTGGGGGTAGAGAAAGAAGACATGAAAACAGATTGTTGGGGAAATGCACTGATAGACAAGAGGCTGGCTTATAACTAACCTATAGAATTAGTATTTATTGTGTGTAAGAAGAAAGGTAGGTAGGATCCTGTAATTAAACTTAAACATGTATTAGATATACGGAACTGTTATTTTATCTTTCTGTAGATGTGATAGATATGAGCTTAATCTATAGGTTTCTGTGAAATTTCCCTTTCTAGATGAGTTATGTTTATGTATATATGTATGTATATTATCTGTGTGTGTGTTGATAATGTGACCAAAGCTGCCAAGCTCCAGTCAGAGACTGGAGGAAAATCTGTAAGGTGCTAGAGGGAGTTTGCAGAAAGCTGAAGGGAGTTTCCATGCAGCTAATTGATATAATCAATTTGCGGGGGAAATAACAAGACAGAGACCATTAATATTTAATGTAGGGTAAAATGTAAGTGTGTTTTATTATTTAAAAAAAAAAAAAGTTGGGGGGGAATATGTATTTGCCACTAAACTACTTTTTCACAGAAGTCTTGAAATTGCTGAAAGGCTGTTGTGGGTTGATGCCGRCCAGCAACCAAGCACCCGCACAACTGCTCGCTCACTCCCCTATCCCACAGAATGGGCAGAAAACAGAAGGAAGGTGAGAAGTCTTGTGGCTTGATATAAAGACAGTTTAATAGAGAAAGTGAAAGCTGCGTGCACAGACAAAGCAAAATACGGAATTTATTCAGTATTTCCCATCGTCTGGCAAATGTTTAGCTACTTCCTGGAAAGCTGGGCCTCAATATGCTGATCTGTTAATTTGGAAGACAAGTGCCATAACCATGACTGTTGCCCCTCTTCCTCGTTCTTTCCCTGAGCTTTTATTGCTGAGTACGAKGTCATATGGTATGGGATATCCCTTTGGTCATTTGGCATCAGCTGTCCTGGTTGTGTCCCCTTCAGCTTCTTGCCCACTCCCAGCCTACTCGCTGGACGAGAAGAATGGGGGAAAGAGAAAGCCTCAACACTGTGCAAGCACTGTTCAGCAATAGCCAAAACACTGCTATGTTGTCAAGACTGCTTTAGTCATAACGTTTTGACACAGCACCATACAGGCTGCTATGAAGAAGGTTATTTCCTTGCCAGCCAGAGGGGGAAAATGTCTTCTTAAATACTGGAAACTCTTGATGGGCAAAGAATGATTCTCCTGCACCACCACACTACATGTCCCCTGCTCCTCAGTGTAACATTGCAGTAGATTTGCCCAAAGTAATTGCTGTCAAGGCAAGTTGCTAGGTAGGGTCAACAAGAAAGAAGGTGCTGGCTGGGATTACCAACCAGCACTTTGGGTAGCTGATCACCYGAGTCAAGCAGAATGAGGCACCATACCCTGAGGAGACACTGGTATGTTACGCTTCTTGGCTACCAGTCAAATTCAGTAACAAATCACCCTTTTCCACCAGGATGGATGGAAAACTCAACTTTATCACTCAGGTCCTCATCTTGAACAACATGGCTTGAAATTCACCTCCAGGCTGGACTTCTGGAAAGTTACTAGCGATACAGCATAGTTTGGAGCTCCACTGAGCCCGTTCTCAGCTGGGAATCCTAGCTTGAGTATGAGGGTTGTGGTGCACTTTCAGTTCCAGAGGCCTGTGTGGGAACACCAGTTACTCCCCCTGGGAACTGGGTCCCAAGTGGGAGCTTGGACAGCTCAGCATTTCCCTAAGGAAAGGGAAAAACAGGCTCCCCCATTTGCGAATGGGAGATCAATGTATGGTTGCCACAGCAACCTGGGGAGATGCTCAGCTTGCAAAAGGCTTGTCTTGGCATGGAAGTCACTGGTGGGTTGTGGGTGTGAATTTAGAACACTAAGGTAGGCATTGTGGGGTAACAAATAATTGTCCTATTAGTGGAAACTGGGGATCTGCTCTTCCTAAGCCTTCTGTCTTGTCAGGACACACAGGCTTTTTTTGGAGCCATCAATTCATAGCAGGAGCCTAACTCAGAGACCATCTAAATTACGCTCTGTAGGAGTTATTCTCCCCTCAAGCAGGGAGAGACCCTCCTCCCAACTTGAGTGGAAGTCTTTGCTTTATTTGTGTTGTGCTAGGTAGAACTAGGTACTGTGTGGCTGTAGTATTTCCTTAAATAGTTTGTGAGATCTCTGACAAAGACAGCCAGTATTCCCGAGGGGTGTGTATATGTGGTTGGTTGGTTTGTTTTATGCAGTGTTAGTCTTTACAGAGCCTTTACAGTATTCACTTAGAATAGTTTGTGACCTGACTTGACACAATACTTACCTGCAAGTGAATTTCGCTCTGGAGCTTTATTTGTAGTAGTAAACATGTTACTAGATAGTAGTACTTCTAAACTGATGTATATTCTCCCTTCAAAAAGTATTGATGTCTTCAGCTTTAGACAATTGCCTTTAAAATCTAAAATGTTTGAGCAGGTACTTCTAATTGAAGGAAAACCCACTGTCTACCTTCAAGTTTGCTATACAATTTTGCTTATTCATACTGAAATGATCACTTTTTCTTGTGTTTTGTGAGAACTGTGTGTTCAGGAAAATAGTTAAGTCTCAAGATCTGGACAAAAGAGAATGACAGAAAACCAGGGATTTGCATTAGGTATTTGCACTCAGAGTCAAACTGTGATCTGTGCTGTACTTCTCTTATCCTGCTGGTTTTACTGGAATGGCAACTGTAGCTCCACAGCAGAATTTGGCAGATCTCTCTGAAGAGTCACTAACTTAAAAAACAGAGGTTTGTAGCATACCTTTGCTTTAATATGTAGTACATCTTCATGTACTTGTCTATGAATACACACATCCCTAGATACACACATTATGCTTGTTCCTATATATGTAATTTCAGAATAATCTCACTCACTGACCAAGATAAAGAAAAATTGCCACAAAACCCCACGACTTGTTCAGGTTTTTCTGTAGCAATGCATGGTTTGAGCACCTTGACCTTCAGGTGCAGAGTATAACCCTCTGACAGGGGAAAAGAAGATAGATGATAACAGAAGCCTTGCTGGCTCTCAGCGTACATGTCTATGCACACCATGAAGGTGTGCACTGAACCTTTTAAGCTCAAACTCTTTAAGCATTTAACTTAAACACTGCTGTCCAAAGAGGAAATAATTTCATCATGGCTTTTTACATTTCATATCACATTCATAACTTAAAAGGCAGCTGCTTCCTAACACCAGCCAGAGCACAATGAAGTTTTGTGCACCCTTTGTGCCTAAGCAGTTATTTTCCCAAGTCAGGAAATACAGCTTTGTATTGATGTTAGCTGGCTTCATGATCTCAAGGCAGCATGACTCTTGCATGCTTTCAAGGATTAGTTGTAAAAATTCAAACTCAACCCATGTTCTTTGGAAAACATACCTGGCCTGTCCCTAGCAGAGAATTCTGGATGTAATGGTTAAAATTTTGCAGTTAAAGTTTGGGGCTGGATTTCTAGAGGATTTTAAGGTACAAAAAAGGATTTCCAAAATGGGCCAAGGGCCCACCCCCCTGAGAAATCTTGGTGAAGTTGAAGTGCCTGAACGATTTTGATAATACTGGTAAATGTTCTTATTCTCGCCCCATAAGGTGCCTGGGCTTGCTGAATGTGAGTGCTCTGACACACAGCAGGCTGTGTGATCAGGCTGCTGCAGTGTCTCCTGCCAAATGAGCACTGCAGTGTTTCTGCTGGGGCTTTGGCAGCTGCTCCAGATGATAGTTCTGCAGCACTCTTTGCCCTTGCCCAGAAAAGCTGGCCCCACGGGCCTCGGCAGGGCCCTCAGTGCAGTTCCTGTCCTACTGGTGTGACCCTGTCCTCAAGAAGCTAACATTGTGTTGTAAGCATCCATCTCTCCAGAGCTCCTGCATCCTTGTACAAGGTGATTGCCACTTTCAGGAGGTGCAATGCCCCCTTGCTATCAGCTCTCTTCCAAATAAAAGCTTTTGTCAGCTGTTCTGTAGCAGGTATCAAAGCATTCACTGGCATCCATTGCAAATGGGAAGTCAAATCTGAACATGAGTCCAGCCTCTGAGACTGGCCAAGGCAAGCCAAAGACTGCATGAGAAGGCCAGCACAGGGAACAGTAGTTGGCAGCACTACGCTGATGGCCTGAAATAGCCAATGCAAACAGTTTTGGAAGAACTTGGTATAGTTCAAAGGAGGCATAAACATCCCTGCACACAAATGCTTTTGGGATGTTTAATGCCATTATTCTACATGATCCTTCTAAGAAAAAAAGGACCAGTCTAGGAGGGCTGCCAGAAAATTAACATTTCTGCTTCCTTTATGCAATAGTAACCAAGGGGATACCAGGAGGACCTATAAGGCAATGGTGCCATTTGATGTCAAGTCCCTTTTAGTTATGAGTTTGTGCTACAGATTATCACACACTCTGGTTCCAAGGCTGCCATAATTTAAAGGGGGATATTAAGATCTGGTCCATTTCTACACCACAGATGGCTTAATGTTCTGCCAGTTATTTTGTCATCGGATTGTGTTTTTTTCTAAGGGATGGCACCACACAGTACACTGTGCCCATAAACACTTGTGAAAAGGTGCTTTACTTTTTTCAAACTGGTTTTCTTTCCACTGAGACTCTGCTTGGAAAGGTTAGTTGTGTGAGTGAGTGTTTATGTGATGGCTGCCTAAGGATATTGTCGTTCTACTTGTAGACCTCACTGCAAACCGGAAGCTTACGCCAAAACTATGAAAACCAGTAGTTTTCCTTTTATTATATTACAAAACAAACTGTACTAAACACATATTTCCTTTAAAATAAAAGGTACTGTTCTTTATTGCATTTTCCTTGTAAAACCAACTTCATTAGTTTTATTGCACCATTTTTACTTATTAAAGTTTAATAACATTTGTTGATGAAGCAAGGGAAGCTAACTAAATTTTTAAATAATTCAGTAATAACTTACTCCCTCTAATATATGAAGATGCTACATTGCTTTCTGGAACATTTTGAGCTGAATTCCTAAAGGCCCTTCAAGATTTTAGTTGCTTCCCCTGAATTCATTTAACTATGAGGTTTTATCCTTCATTTGAGGCTCACTTTGTGGCTGGAAGAGTCTTCAAAGGGAAAGAAAAGTGGAAAACTTTGATGTTCTGTTTCTGTCATTGCCCAGACTCCAAATGCAATTGTGGATCCCTCCATATTGGCTAAGTGGGGAAAAGGAGTCACATCCCCTTTTCTTGTATTAATCGATGAGATCATTTTTTTTTGTGATCCACATACTAAAATAATTCTTTACAGTGGAATTTTCAGAGGAGGAGGACACCAGCATATCTTGATTAAAAGGAAAGGGTGTGATATCACCAAAGCCCTCCTACTTTCCTGCAGCATGTAGAAAGAAAATAAAGTTTTGGAAAGAAACAATGTTCTGGTCCAGTCAGACTATTTGAAACTATTTTTGGCCTCCTTGAGCTTCAGAGTTAGTTCTTAAAGAAGGTCTTTATAGGCAATCAGAACAAGGTCTAGGGTAAGAAATAAGTACATGTTCTCACATGCTAAGGGAAACTTATCATTGGAGGAACTTGGTTGTGATGGTGTTGAGTGGGCTCTTTGTCACCAAGTCATTTACACTGATCAGGATGTCTTCCTAAAAGAGATATGCTAGCCTCACAGAGCATTTACTGAAAGACTGTTGCATGGACTTTACTGAGGAGAGAGACTTTGTTGATTTTCAGAGTGACAATTGGCTATTAACATTGTGCGACCATGAAAATGGCAGCTCAGGTGGTACAATCTGCCCATCAGAGTATTTCTGGCAGACCGATAAGTATTGTTGACATTTGTGGGAGGTGCAGCAGGAGCATCTAGTGTTCCGTGGAGAGTTCTGGTCAAAGATGAACTTGGAGAGGACCTGATGAAAGAGGGACTGTGTGGATGACAGAGGGGTGGAGGACTCCATGAGGGGAAACAACAAAAGCCTCACCAATTTGGTCTGGCAAAACAAAGACTGGGGAAACACCATCTAACTTTGTAAACATCTCAGATGGAGCAGCACCAGAGCATGAGAAAAGCCATCAAAGCCAAAGGGCCAAGCTGTTACCAAAACAGGAGGCTTACCATGAATTTTTGAAGTGCAGAAATTAGGAGGTTCCTGCTATCTCAGTGGCAGGTTTCAGGAATGGCCACCCAGTACAAGTTCTTGGGGCAAAGAAACAAGATAGTTCTAGGGGGGAGCTTTTTAGCCCTTTGAGGAAAATCCTTTGAGATGGGGCTGTCAGTAGGAGGGTGTTGCCCTTCAAAAGAAAGTCTCTTTCAGGTTCATGTTCTCTATAGTCATAACTCCTTTTGGCCTAAAAGCTGGCATGTCCAGGGCGTATACAAGGCAATATTGCTCATTTGCTCACTTGAAATCTTTGAAATCTTAATGTGAATCCAGAATGAAGCCTAAGAGAGAGTAGCTACATTTGTACCACAGCTTTGCTGCTGTTAGCAGCTTTCTCATTGTTTTGCTCCACTGTTGCACACCATCTCTAGAAGCAATATTGCAGCCTTCAGATTACTGATTGACTGGCACTGTGATGACACTCCCGTAATTATGGTCTTCTGTGGGTGATAATAGTTTTTGAAATGGTATCATAGCTTAATGATTCAGCAAAACTCACTAGGATTTTATAGATACCTGGGGTTACAGATGTGTAAGCAGGTGCTTCTATTCCAGCTCATTTCACTTTGCAGCAGTAACACAGAGTCTACACTAAAAATGTTGTTTCTTTGAACCAATTTGCTCAGTTGAACCAATGTTTTCACTAAGAAACCATGTCACACATGCATTTATTTGAAACAGACCTTGAATGTTCATAGCTTCAAGAAGTTTAATAACATTGGGACTTCTGGAGAATAAATAAGAACACAGTTCATTTTCTCTCCTASCTGTCAAATGATGCAAATATAGCTTGGAATTGTGCAATGATTTTAAAGGAAATAGATTGTCTGCATATCAACTTTTTAGACAATCACGGAATTAGCTCACATCCAAATTTACGCTATCCTTCAGTGCAGTTGGTTATTTCAGGTGATGCTTGCTATTTTCTTATACTTAAAAGGATTCTGTTAAATTAAAAAAAGAGCTTCTTTGGGATTTGTGTTTATCGTATTCCTCTTTAAAGGAATTCATTAAGGTATGCAAGAGAAATAAGAGTAGTCTCTCTAAGCATCTTCAAATAAGAGGTTGTGCACAAATACACCATATTGGTTAAAAAAGGGCAATGCAAGATGTTTTCAAAAAGACCTACTTACTAATTAACTCCCTTTTTTCAGGGTTGATGAGCTGGTAAACCTAAAACTTACCAACTTTGGCACTTCTATGTTTTTAACATCTGCCTGTGTATGCTGTTAATTGCACCGTAATATGTTGTGCCGTTTGTTTACAGAATTTGGGTTCCAATATGGCAGGATTTGCACTGTGACAAGTGTACTTTTTCACTTTATGTAAAACAAATAGGGATGAAAATTTAGGTATGTGTGTTTGTATCTGATTAATAAAGATAATGTTTGTAACCTCATCACACTTGTTATGTTGCTATAAATTGGGCATTGTTCTAACCCACTTACCATTTTTGAATTAGATGGTAACAATATGAGGCTGTTATATTAACTGGCAAAATGGAGTCTATTTGCTGGGCCTGAAGTTAGTTCCTTGGAGATTGACAAACACTTCTAAATTAAAGAAAATGAAATGGTAAAATTGTAAGAATTCAGAGGGACTCGAAGGCATTCTGCTTACATTATTTGAAGCGAGGGGCAAATTAATAATTGCCCTTCTGGCATGTGGGACAAGAACTGCGTTGTTCTATGTATTGTATTCTAGAGTATAAATAACTCGGTAATTTCAACAAGTAGTTACTTAATTTCCATGCAGGCAGTGTTAGGCCTTCATCAGTGCTTTCGAGTATGCTCTTTATCTTCTATCTGTTTAGACAAATTCAAAGTCTTGTGCACTAGAACTCTGGCTATCCTCTGAGGGTGTTGAAGTGACATTTTCATTTCTGTGAATACAAGACATGGCAAAAAGTCTATAGGTGGCAGCCACCTGCAGCCTAGAAGGGTCCTCCACAATAAGTCTTCAATGAAATATAAAGTATTAACACAGTTGTGATGCTGAAATGGCTGTGACACCATAAAAACTGAAGAATTAAGTCATAAATTCTATGGCTCTCGCCTCAGGCTTTTCATTTTCATTATGAGGAGACCCCTTGAATTAAAATAGTTCAAAATGAACCTCTTCTATGTCCAGAAGAGTAGATCATCTGGAACTAATGACTACTAGTCTACTGGATATTGTTACTGCCAAATCTTTCTGACTGAACTCTGGGTCTCTTCAGAGTGTATTTTACAGCTGACTGCTAATACAGTCATTGCTTTGCCTATGGTCCAGATCCAGGGCTTTCTATTGAAATGTCCAACAAAGCTCATAAAGGGCCTGCAGATGCATTTGGTGGTGACTCTTCCAAGCACAGCAGCAACTTTATATATTGGCTTGATAGTGCAGAAATGTTTTATTCAGCATTACTAATGAAAACATGTATTTTGACTGATTTTCCTCTGTTTTCCTTTGGTTAAGAAAGAAAATTCTTATACTTTTGAATCAGGAATTAAAGGTCTCATCTGCAAAGACTCATGCCTCTCCCAAATGGCTGTAACCTGGCACAACAAAATCAAAGCCTAACACTAAATAATTTTTTTTTTTTTTTTTCTAGCATACCATGGTAGATGTTTGTCACAAAATTTGAAGGAAACCCTTCTACAAAGTGATGCTGTCTTAGTACTCCTAATCCAATAATATTATACAGGCCCCTGTTTCAGAGGAAGTGAGAAATTGCAGCTTATGTGTCTGAAAACTTTGACAATAAATCTAACATTTGATTAAAGCTGGGTATCAGCATCTTAGAGCCAGATGTTTAAGTGCACAGTGATAAAATAACTGGGTGCCTGGGAAAAAGCAGATCAAAAATGGGTTTCTTCTTCAGGGACCTTAACAGGTATTGAGTGCTGCTGGAAACGTGGCTCCACTGGGGATAGTTAAAGACATTTACCATCTGGCCCATGAATATATACGGAGTGCCCTGGGAGACTGGAAAGATTGGGTTTTTTTCCTGTGTTTGGCTTTGGGTAAGTCAAGTCCCTGCATTGCTTACTAATGTACTTCCCACCTGCAGAGCCAGGACAGGGAGAGGGAAATGACAGTTCATTCTCCTAGGGATGCTGGGGAGGTGAAGGTGGTCTTGATCACCTGGTGTGGTGGTACTAYGCATAAGATGACCTAGGACGCATGACAGCACAACTGTAGTTTTCAGCTGTACTGTGTTGTGTGTGTTTTCTTCAGAGGGGTGATGTCCTGCAGGGGCAGATATGAACAGGCTTGAAGTGTGCTGAATGATGACTTCAGGTGTCCTGTACACACAACTCAGGTTTTACTTAGTCCACTGGTTGCACTAGAGATGGACAGCAAAAGCAACTATGACATTTAAACTCATTTGAGGTGGGGATTTTTAAAAAAAATAAAAAAAAGAATAGTGAGACAAGGTAGCATCTTCAGCTTGTCTATCAGGAAGGAGCGCTGTTAGAAGAGGAGAGCTTCTGTCAGTGCTTCAAACCGTGCAATGTAGAAGGTATAAGTGCTGAATGTGAATGGAGAGAGTTTGCTGTACTGTAACAGCAAACTGTATCAGTTTTGATCTAGAAAGCGCTGAGGGCTTAAGCACTACTGTGCAGGGGTATATGAAAGGTAATTGAGTAAAGCAAGCCCACTATTGGCAGATGTTATGCTCTGCAGCGATTTACATCTTCACTGGAAAAAGTCTGTGAACTGCAAAAGGTTGAAGATTATATCTGCAGTAGGCACTAGTCAGGCTTAGGAGGGGTCTCAGCCAGGGTTTGACATGTGCCTGACTTTGTGTTTCCACTTCAGGCTCCCCACCTGAGAGCCCTTACACAGACTGCAGCGCTCACATTTTGAAAATCTAGCTCTGTGGCCCCTTCCCATCTCATGTGTCTTCCTGTTCAGAGCATTTGTGGGATTTTCCTACGCTGCCCTGCTCCACACCCCCTCCCCAAGATTTACTGTGCTGTTAGCTCACTCACTGCACATCTGTGGTGAAAAGTCCCTTGAATGACAATAGGAAATGTCAGCAAAAAGAGACTGAGTGCACTGCAAATGGCTCAAGATAAAACAATTTCCTTGTGGATTATTTAAATTAGTCTCAATATCTCAGGTTGCAGTTGGATACCTTTAAATTTTTTTTTAGTATTTATTTAGATTTTTCTCCAGTGTAGATTCCTATGATGTCCAGCTGCCCTTTCGCATGTTTTATATGACCAGAGGGCACATGTATGAAGGGGGCAAACAACTGGCAGCAAGTCTGCATCCTTCTTTAATTTCGTCAAGGCACTGGAATAAGTTCGGCTGAAAACTTTCCACATTTTGCAAACCAGTTTTCACTTGAAATACTGATACATTTTTTTTAAGCTAATGACAAATTATTTGTACTTGAGAAAATGATTTCTGAGGTGAGGAGAAGTTTTGGGAGGTTTTGTGTGTGTTTTACAGATTAATTACTTTGGCTATTCAAGAAAATAAGTATTTCACCCCAATGTGGCATCCTCATGCTGTAATGTTTCCTGGGAGCTACAGTTCTATTATGTTCCTCGTCTTTTTTTCTGATACAGGCTTCCCCATGAGACCGCTTTTTCTGTGTCTGTCTTTAATGCAAATGTCCCATTGCTATGACTGGGACTCTGCCTGCAAGGGTCAACAGGGCAAAAGACACTCAAGCCATCTTGGTTCATCAGACACCATGTGGCAGCTTTCTGAAATGACTGTTTCAATTTTCAAACTATTTGGGGTTTCAAACTGTCACTGGAAAAAAGAAATCTCAGTTCTGTACATGGAGAAGCAATAAGTATTTTTTCCAAATGATTTTAGTGGTATGAAAGCTGGACAAGTCATTTTGACTATGACTGCTATGACTTTTAGAGAGCCCTTTAGGTGTTGTTGTGGGACCCTTTTTTTTTTTTTCTTCACCTTTCAGAAGATGTCCATAACAGCCTGTGGCAGTCTGGCTGGACCAGACTCATCTCCAAGGGAAAGTGTCTGCAGGCATTTTCCAAAGGCTTTCTTTTTTTTTTTTTTTTTTTTTTTTCTGAGAATGTAACCTTTAACACAGACTCATCATTAACTGCAGTCATTTAACATGAAATGCCAGCACCAGGGTATTTTTCCCAGTTACCGTAGCAACATCATAGGGCATCAGATGGTGTCAATAAACAAAAATCCACTGAAACATTATTATTTTTGAGCCACCTCTGTTAAGACACTTCAGTTTATCCAGGATCAAGTGGCGATGAGTTCAGCTTGTATGTTTGTTCCTTCATGTGACATTTGGTATGTTTGTGCATATGTGACCCTTGGTGTATATTGCCTGCCTACACCTACTCCTACTCCCCCCAAGGACTGCTGTGCTAAAGTGAGTTTGTAAAGACTCATCAATCCCCCTGCCTTTTGGCTGCCTGCAATCACTGCAGTTCCCCTGCCCGATGACAGGGAATGTCATTGTGAGGGGAAGGGGGCTGCATCCAACAAGCCTTTTATTTTCCTCTCTGCCACTTAATATTTTATAGCTCCTTTTAACATGACTAGGAAGTAGCTGTCTCTGCACTCCTCTGGTCCTCGTATCTCACCGGGTATCCAGGACCCTTTGTCCTTATCCTGACTATACTTGTCAGGCAGGTGTTTATTTTGGTGCAAGACCACAGGCCGGCTTTTCCTTCTGGACACATGGTAGAACAAAGATGAAACCACCTGTATAGTTCTCTGTAGTTTTCTCCCTCACCCCCAATGGACTACCGTCTGGAGGAGGTAAACTGAAGGGTTTGAGACAAAACGCCTTCAGTATAAGCCATCTGACAGCATCAATTCCTATATTGGAAAAGCTGTGCAAATGTTTACAGAAGTGACCTCACTTCTTTTATGAATATTGTCCTTGCCCGTTAACCACATCTCACAATATTTAGGGCCCCATGGAAACAGAATTAATTACAGCAACACTCACAAAAGCCAGTGTAAATGTCACATTTCAATGCAAGCATCCAGTACCTGGATACAAAACCACATGCAGAATTTAGACTGCTACAAAGAAACAGAGTGATTTCATTTTAATTTTCTGATATACATGATGTTTGGAAAAAAAATCACTGAATAACTAAAAATGATATGTGAGTTCTTTATAAACACTAGATGTTATTTAGAAGAAAGCATTTTCCTCCCACTGCCAGAAGGAAATACCAATGCTCAGAAAATCTAATTAGTGATGGGCCACGAGGCAAACTCGATATAGTTCTGTGTCCACCTACTCCCAGATATAAAGTAATGCCATTGCAAAATCATGATGCTGAGATAATTTCTACAGACTTTCCAACAGTAGTGCAAAACATTAGAATATCTGTGTACAGTTACAGGAAACAATTTTCCTATTTTTCTATCATTTTTGCACCTGATATACTTCATTATCTGTATTCTAGATGTCGAATTTTCAGCTCATGTGAAATGTATAGCTTCTTTTTCCCCTACTATGCATGTGCCTCTTGAATATGTGGGACAGTATGACCTCTGTGACAGGCTTTATTTACCAGCATGTGTCTTCTTACTACCAAAAATTTCAGCTTAAGATTTTTAAGAAGTCTCCTGAAGTACTACCTGAATGGGAAAGGTCTGACCATTTTGAAAAATAAAATACTTCAGTTTTGTATGCTAGAAGCTAGTCTCATTGTCACGCTGATATGAACAGGGAAGAGCTTAAAACAGAGAAGTGTGCATAACTGTAATAAAATGGGGCACAGCACACAACAATTGGAAGGAAATTCTCACACAGCAATTGGAAAGAAATCCTAGTAGTTATTGTTATTAGGACTTGGGATTAGAAATAAAAAAAGACCGTTTTTCAGGTTAGCCTCTGGATCCCCCATGTACACTTCTTGCCTGTAGATATATAAACAAGCTTCAACCACAAGCAAATTACCATACTGATAAGGTGGWGTCAAACACTTTGTTACTGTACAATTTGGTCCAGAGAAACATTCTGAATTCAATTCAAGTGGTCACAAGTTGTTTGTGTTTCTGCAGAGAAGTACAACATTATGARTTCAGAAAGTCTCACTGCTGAAAGGCAGAAGAAAGGCTGAATAAATTCATAGTCAAGCTGGATAAAATACTAAACAAATTGTTCTTTCCACAGACAAATTAGAGTTGATATTCTCCTCCTGTGTAAGAAAAATTGCAAAAGTGACCTCTCTTTTTTTTTATCYGCTTAACCGAAGAAGAAATAAGTTCCACTTGCGATTTTAGATAGAGTCGTCCAGGGCAGGACTGAAAACTGAGCTTTAATTGTAGTTGACTGAGTTAATGGAGACTGTCATTTATTGAATGAAATTATTAGGAATCACTGGCCCACAAAATATCACAAAATGCTTGAACAAGTGGTCAGTGCCAGCCTTACACAGATGTAATAACTTTTTGTCAGGATTAGTTCTTCCAAGAGCAGTTAGTGTTTGCTGTGGAATTTACCTCAATAGACATAAAGATTTTAAGACTTTTTTTGTAGCCCAATCATGTTACATAGATAATTCTTTATAAAATAACATGTAGATTGAGATAAAACCTTGTTTTAGAAACAAGGTTTTAATTTTGAGGTGTCCAGAGATGAAGAGTTTCATGTGTCTTCAAGTAAATAATTTAAATATTTACAAGAGTTCCAAAGGAAAAAAAGTTTAAGACTGAAAATAATCTCTATTATAAACCTGCATGCTCTTATAATTAATATAAATGTCTAACTGGTGGTGAAGTGGAGTGGAGATGGTTTTTGCTTGACACGTAGAAAGACTTACAGCAGCAATCATTGAACAATGCATTGATGGTAATTTTGTGGGTTTGTAGTATATAGGTTTTGAGAAATTACCACATTCTTCTCAGGTATGTTATTTGTTACTTGTTATTTTCTTTTTCTTTTTTTCCTTTTTTTTGGKTTTTTTTTTGGAAAACAGTCTGCTCCTTAATTACATTGTATTTGTTACATTTCTAGTTCACTAAGTATCTCCTTGTTGTTACATTAATAAAGGGCTAAGAGGAGTACAATTCACCTTCTCAAAAACATTCTTGGGCAACAACCACTTTCTACGCTTCTCCCTGTCTTCTCTTGTTACTTTATTTCTTCCATGTGAGACAGTCCCCATCTGACCTGCCTTGGTGGGCCTCTGGCTGTTTTAATTCCTCTTTTCAGAACCTCTTCCACCTCTCTCTTCTTTTTTCTTTTTTTTTTTTTTTTTTTTTTCTCCCAGTAGGTAATCGGAAATGAACAGGATTCCCTCTGAGAATACAATCTTGATATTATCTCAATGCATTTAAATAGTTTCAGTATAATTTTCTGTACTGTTTATTTTTCACAGCCTTGGGACATAGCGTAAGAATATCTAGGCTCTTTTCAGCAATATGCCCTCGCTGTGTGTATTCCTTCCAGTGTGTTCTCCCTTCAACAGACCTTCATCGAACAGCTCTGCCAGTTCATCCCACCTTCACCTAATTTTGCCAGCTGCTTCTAAAATTCATTACAACTTTTTTTCTGGTGAGTAATCTGAACATTCTGGTCCCATCTGTTTGTGTGATATGGCATGACTATGATAAGCAATAACATTTCTATATGGACATTTGGTGTTAATTTTCCTGTTGGAAGAGATGATCTAATGCTAGTGTATGACATGATGGATGATGTGGAGAAAGAGGATGGGGAGATGTTGTTCATTCTTTCTAATAAAGGAAGAGCTAAGAGGCTTCTAAGAAATTGCTACATATAGTAAGTTTAAGATGAAGGAAAAGGAACAACTTTTTCTGCACAACATATAGTTAATCTGTAGAACTCCTTAAAGAATAGCTCAAGAATAAATTGGTTCAGAGTGATATAGGACACATCCAGTGCCCATGAGCATGATGATCTGAGGCTTTGTCTCAGGATGATAACAGAAGATGGTTTTCWGGAGCTGAGATTGCACAAGTGAGGAAGGATCATTCTATGCTTACCTTAAACACACCACACTGGGTTGGACTGACCTTTGATCTGAACTATGGGGGCTGGTCTTGTGTTTTCCCATACTGAACATGGACATTTCTATTATTTTTCTGTACCTTGGTCACTGTCTTTTAAAATGGAGGAATGATGTCATGAAAGTTCCCTTAAAATCTTATGGTTGAGATGTGAGCACAAAGGCAGTGTAGATGACTAGCCACTGCTGTTTAAAAACAAAAAMCCCAAACCATGAGAATTAGACATATAAGGCAACAACTTATTTCCTGCTTTGCACATAATGTTGCAGAAAAATCCTCTGAATCATAAAGATGCAGGCCGCCAAATTTTTAGCTTCCCAGATTGCTCAGGAAGTGCCACCTGTCATCAGATCTGTAAACATGATGTTGACTGCAGAGGAGCTTTGTTTTAACATAAAGATAACAACAAAAACTTTTTCATGATGCAGGACTTTTCCAGGTTGTTATAAAGCATTGTACATTCAAATATGAACGTCCAATGAAAGATACAGACTGCATACAGCTTACAGTTTTCCTACAGGAAGTACTTTCATTTATATTGCTAGCCTATAGTCAGTATCAAACTGACAGTATCACTTCATGCCAAGGAAAGTGTTAGTACACGCACATCTCTTCTTAACTTCTTTCCCCAAAGAAATCACTTTAGATGAATGCTGAAATGAATAATTTCAAGTGGGAAACCACTGTAACTGCTAGAAATTAATCTATGTAAACCTATAATTTAATCCTTACTCTGACAGTGAATCTAGTTACATTATTTAATGTAAACTAATAGCTTATGGTAGCCATAGGGATAGAACAGGATAACAATGAATATCATATAAGTAACTATTACAGGCTGTGTGCCTAAATCAATGTAACTAATTCTTAGCATAGCTAAAACTACAAAATTACAAAATACCAGAGATAGGAGGCAGAGAGGAGTCAGGGATTTTCAGGTGTAAAAGGTGGGAAGGAAGACCATGGGTGCCCTCTAACCAATAAATGTAATCAACAGAGAATGGAATGATCATATAGGTGAAGGTAATAGAAGAGGGGTCTGGCACTTGAGTGTATTTCCCATCTGCAGATGTCTGAACTGTTCCTGAAACTTAGCCGTGGAGCCTGAATAGGTGAGGTGGGATTTCTGCTCTAATAGCTCTTTCCCCTGCTACTGTTCTTGATGTCATATTTAGTCTTAACTGAGTGTTCTTTATTTTCATTCTACATGAGCATGATCATCATACGCACCATGACCTTGCCATGTCATTACACATACTGCACTATTCTGTAGCACTGTATTGTATGATTAAATAAAATCCTTTTCATCTGTTATCATGAAGATCCAGTTTTCATGGGTAGGTTCCTTGAACTCTCTTGATTTTTCAGCTAATATCTGACCAGGTGCTCTGCTGTGGTATATGTGAAAGTATTCCAATAGGTAGGTTAAGGCTGAATTTTAGGAGCTGGAAATGTGACCATGGATAGCCATAGGCTCTGGTAGACCCATCCATCGTGGTRTGGACCAGGGAGCCAACTTCTTTGGCCCAGAAGAAGTATGCTTCACTGTAAGAAGCTCTAAATCTGAATGGAGGTGCCTGCCCTGCCTAAAGCCACTAAACTCTGCCACATAGTAGTACAGATCTTAAAACAAACAAACAAACAAACAAACAAAAGAAAGCCCCTCAAGAAGCAGCTATAGGTGCTATCAAATGCTATTGCTTGCTGCCTCTAATAGGACGCTTTGTTCTCAATGCTTCTGTGACTGCTGTGACTTTGAGTCCAAGCACCTTGCATTCTCTAAATTGTTTTATTTTCATAYTACTTACGTGGCTAGGCTGTGATAATTCCTCTTTGTACAGGTGGGAAGAAACAGGCTGAGTAATTTGCCTAAGACCAAAGTAGGCTGATGGTGGGGAGAAAGGACAAAGGTTCAAACCCACATCTCAAACACTAAGATACAGCTTAAAGCGTACAGACTTTTCTTTTTCCCCATTAAGAGATATCACTTGCCTTCCTCCCTTGAGGACAGTCTGAGTTTTATTCTACATTTAAAACTGAGATTCACCTTTCAGGTTACACTGGAAAAAACACGATTCCTCCTCAATTTACAGCACTTATCTTCTCAGGGCAGAATGAACTTTAATAGAATTTACAAGTGAGACATTAATTAGTTTAGGACTGAAAATTAATTTTAAGTTATGTCTTTTAAGAAATTTAGCATCTGTGCTAGTATTTTTTTTGTCCTGAAGGTTCTTAGTCAAGGAGTAACAAAACCTCTTCAAACTTTTCACACCATTAAAATTAATTGAAAATGTGTGTGGAAGCTATATTGGAGGAAATTAGTTTGCAATTAAGTGAAATTATTGATGATAATTTCTTGACTCTGTAATGATGGGTTTTAGGAAATATATAATGTCTCAGTAATGCGGGTTTTTTACCCTTATGTTACTCTCAGCCTTAAAACTATCTTAGCTTTGTTTATGTGGTAATTGGCACTAAGGGGAGAATTTGGAGAGCATCATCCAATTGAATTTGCTCCTGGTCCTTCTCTCTCTCCCAGTCTCAGAAATGATCGCATTTGGGGTTTGGAGTAAAGCTGGACTCACCTGCATAACACTCSCTCCTGCCCTTTCTTCCCCTAACCAGCCCTGGGTTGCAAAACCCCAAGTTCTGCCAGAAGTTGCTATGGAAGCAATTGAAGCTATATTTGAGGAAATTTGTTTTGCAATTAAGTTCTTCCTTGTCCTGCCATGCATCCTTGGATTAGCTGCATAAAGAGTTCAGAGCCCTAAACTGAGGTTGTACTGATGCACTCAAGGTGCTGTGCCATTGAATATGTGATTGGCACACAACCAAACCCGTTAGGAGGTTGGGTCCATTTGGCCTTCTTGCATACAGTGCAAGCCAGGTCCTTTCAGCCTGTCATGCTGAAATGAAGGTAGTCTTTTATGGGTACCCATGGAGAACCCTGCCACAGACAAAATAGAGCATGTCTGCTGCTGTGTGCTTCACAAGTCATCATTTGGGTAACATGAAAAACAAAGATTAGGAAGGGTCTGGCTGCTCCCAATGAAAAGCTGCAAGGAGTAAGGAGCTTTCTACCATCTAGGAGGTACAGGTTGAGGGAAACAGGAGCTGCTGCTCACTTGTTTCCCCCAACACCACAGAAACATTTTCTCAGGAGGTGGGGGCTATTAAGGGCACAAAGTTCCTTTGAGATTAACAGGTCCAATTGGTCAGCATGGTTGATGCACAGTAATTTCTGCAAGCAATTCTGAGTACTGACAACTATTTCCAAGATAGCATCGGAACTTTTCACTCCCTACCCAAAAGACCAGTTTCAATTGGGTCAAAAGGAGGTGGCCTCCAGTGGGAGTTTGAAATAGAGTCTTTTTGTTTCACGTACTTGAAATGCTCCAGTGTCATGGCTCGCCTCCCTGTTAAAGGCCAATACAAAACCATGGCACAGATCATTCTCAGCACAGACATGTTTTACAAGTCCCACATCACCCTGCAGCTATGCTATGTGTCACAAAATGCCAAATAGGCTCTCTGACTATTAGCTGCATTGTGTTTGTTGCAGTAGAGTACTTGAGGAGCCACTGTGCAAACCATCGCCAAAGCTTGCCATGGATCAGTGTGTCCATGTGCCCTCTATGCATGTTTGGAATGGGACAGCTGTGAAATTGGAGATAATGAGGATCTTTAGCCCAAAATGTTGTGCCAGTGAAATAACACATTTGTGAGCTCTACAGTGGAGCTGCACCTATCTCTGAGAGAACACAACTTTACATCAGAAGGTTTTGGGCCACAGGAAGACTTGTCCCAAGTCAGCTGAACTAGMCCCTGGGGAACGAATTAAACCAGAAAATGCTCTTATTTCAAATAAAATATAACAACAGTAACAAGTGGAGTGGCTGTGCTGTGAGGTTGGGACAAAGATCAAGGGTAGTTTAATTATGCCATTCAGGCTGAGCAATTATTTTGGCTCAGCCTTCTCTAATGACAGTGATGGAAGCTCATTATGACAGGAAAAAGAGAATATGAAGGGCAGGGAAATAGAAATTGCTATATTCAGAATGTATAGAAAGCATCAAGGTTTTAATGAATTTACAGGGTACTCAGATGTTCACCATTTCACACCACTTACTACCCTTTCACTGCTAATACTTACAGCTATCAAGGGTTGAAGGTCCACGATGGAGGACCCTGAGGCATATTGTGACAACAGCAGTAAAGTACAACCCAGTCCTCGGGCTAATTTTGCTATTTCATCATCTTCCTTTGGAGCTGGCTACCCCACAGTGTGAATATAGGTAGAGGAAGCATGCATTCCTTTATTTTCTTATACATATTTCTGAAACATCTGCTTGTGGCTAACACTGTCAATGCAGTGGCAGTGTCCAGGGAAAGAACTCTAATTCTCCTTTACACTGAGGTGTGCTGTGACTCATGCCTTTCAATGGGATGAGTAAAGCAAAATAATCTACCTCCAGATGAAAGGYAGCAGATTCTGAATTTAGGGAGCTAATCTCTGGTGTGCAGACATGAGATATACAGATTAATAACAGATTAGTGGAGAAACTCACTTGAGACTAAAAGTAGAATGGAGGGCTGCGTCAAGTGTATCATACACTGTCCTATCTAGGTTCCTGTCACACCTGTAAGTACAGTATTTGAGGAAGACTGTAACTGATGGCTTGAAGAACATAAGTATACTGTCAGTTTGTAACTTCCTTATACATATGCAGTGCTAAGGAATTCCCTAGAGTTTCAATTTATTTCAAACCAGCAAAATAATTTGGCTTAAGAAATAAATGCCCAAGCCGGAATGCTGAAGAAATAAGCCAGTTGAAAGTGATGTATGAAATGCATTCCAAAATTAGGACTTGAGCTTTAGTGAAAAGTTGTCAAAATGCTCTGAAAGTGATCCTTGTTGATGCACTTTTATTTCCCCAAAATCTGAAGTTCTTTTCAGTGAGTAAAAGCAGTTTCTAAGGAATCCAATGAAAAACTTATGTCAGGCTGTTTCCCTACAACCATATGATTTTATGCTATATTCTTGATCCAACAACAGTGACACCTTTGAAATTATGACATCAGATGAAAAGCATCACATTTAGGCTATGAAGGATCTTTGGGTGTTGTGTCGTATTCTTACATGTCTTTTGTGTTTAGTACTTAGGATTCCTATTTTCAGGAATGCTAGAAGTGKACATTTGAAATAAATAAATAAGCCTGCCAAAGAAAGAAAGCTGACAGGTTATCTGAGAGACTTTTAGAGCATTCAGAAAACCTATAAATATTGCTAGGCCTGCAATTAAACTCTGATAGTTAGCGACACTGGTTTAGCTTTTTCACCTTTGGTGGTTTTTGTATCTGATGTCCTTAGCACCTATACCATCTGACACATGAAATTTTTGCCATGAAAAAGCCAAGTTATGAAAGCCCACCATGGTAACTCTCGGATGTGAACCAGTTCAGAGTTTAGAGCTAGATATCATGATCTAAATCTACATTAGGAAGAYGGTACAAACAATATTGGTTTAGAAGAACAAAGCAACAAGCAAAAGGGAGTTGCTCACAAGTTTGTGAGTACAGGTGAACACACATTTGACTTACCTTGAAACCTCATCATTTAGTACAAAGCTAAACCAGATTCAGTTCTGGTTTTACACAGCTAAACCTGATGAAAGCTTACAAAAACCAAATGTCCATGAGCATTCCCCATTCTTAATATGTCAAAAACAACATGAAGAAAAAGAAATTCTGGTATTAGAAACAGACAGCCATTTGTTCATCTTTTCTATACATTCTAACCAATAGAGGATGTTCTTAATGAAAACATGGGAGGTATCTTTCTCAGTAGTGTGTAGGGGTTTTGACATGTACCAGGCTATTTCCTCATTGGAATAAATCAGTCTGGTTGCCCTAATTTCAGTACTACAAACAGAGGTAGAAAAGTCTTGTGATTCTTTACAGCAGGACATCAAGCTTTCTGTGTATGCTGGAGTGTAAACATATGACTGCATGGAAATGAGGGAGTATATGCTCCAAAAYAAAACATACTGTATACCAACAGGAAGAATCTCAACTGGTGTCAGTAATGATTGATGTTCAATTTGGTGTCTTCAAGTAATCTAGAGATGTATGTAACTGACCTCAACAGAAACAAATAAATCCTGCAGAAAAGAAGTGGATGAAGACTTCCTTTTCCCAGTATTGCAGGCCTGAGTCTTACCAATAAAACAATGTCGTGGTTTAACCCTGGCCAGCACCTAAACACCACGCAGCCGCTCGCTCACCCCCCCACTCCAGTGGGATGGGGGAGAGAACTGGGAGGGCACGAGTAGGAAAACTCGTAGGTTGAGATAAAGACAGTTTAATAATTGAAATAAAATGAAGTAGAACAGTAATAATAACAGTGATAACAACAACAACAATAGAATATACAAAGCAGGCGATGCACAATGCAATTGCTCACCACCTGCCGAACTGACGCGTGCCCGAAACACGAGCGCCCATCCGGGGACCCAGAGCTCCCCCACACTTAGTTTTTATACTGAGCATGACGTCGCATGGTATGGAATACCCCATTGGCCAGCTGGGTCAAACACCCCGGCTATGCTCCGCCCGCCAGCTTCCCATGCACCTGGCAAGGCGAAAAGTCCTCGGTGCAAGCACCACCCAGCAACACACAAAACATCAATGGGCCATCAACRCTCCTATTATACCAAACCCAAAGCACAGCACACACCCCCAGCTACTGGGAAGAAAGTTAAYTCTGTCCCAGCCGGAACCAGGACAAACAACACCTCTTTTTGTTGGCTGGATCTGAAGTTTTCTGGCAGATCAGCCTGTGTGTCAAATTCTGTAGCTGGCTAAAAAAACTTCAATATGCAATGAGGGAAAATTTTCTAGAAACAGCTAGATGTTTAACTCAATGTCAGCATTATGAAAAAGTTGGTCTTGATGGTTTGGTTCTACTGCAAGCTGGCTTCACAGTGAAGCAAACTGGAATAAGCTCATGCAAAAGTATGAATCTAAGCCATTGGGCTGGTGGTGAAAGGAATGAAACTAGATACTTGAAGTAAATCATCTTCCTCTCTGAGTTGTGAGAAGCAAGGTTTAGATTTAACTGATAAACAATGCCAGTAGGAGTGTTACTATTTTTTGGAGATGTTAAGTTTGGTTCAAGGCTCCAAGTGCAAGAGCTGGGTAAGTAATTGATGCATGTAGAAAATGTTCATCTTGTAAATCTTTCAGTGATAATAGTGAGGAACAGTAGTTTGTACTCACCATGAGGCTTTCCTAGGAAGGTCTCAAGGAGCCTCGCCAGTCAATAATTAAGTGTAGTAGCRGCTTCTGTCCTGCTTAAGAATTTTACTGGCTTGGAGAGAAGCAAACTGAGATAAAGCAAACATTCTTCTCTTCGACATGCTTCAACATTATCTTCAACATGCTTCAACATGCAAAGAAGGAGATGTTTTCAGAAGAGATGGGGACATTGTCAACTGCTTTGTTGTCATCTTAGTTTGCATGAAGGATAAATCTGGAAGACAGTATAATATTTACTAATGCAGGGCTTAGTTGGCTACTTTTGAACAGCTTTGTCCTGCTCCTACAGGAAGAAGTTTTCTATAGATGGTGCCCCTGCTATGCTGCGGCACTGTTCTGTGGAGATAACAGAGACATGGGTAACTATGGCTCTTTCTCTACATTCACAGGGACTACATTCATGTCAATCATGGAGTCAGCCTTCCTGGGCAGTTAGCAGATGCAAAACTGGTATGGGTCTGGAGTGGTAATTGTCCTTTGAGATTAGACTCACCAGGGCAAAGGCCAAGCAAGCATACAGGTAAACATGGAAAAGGTCTTTGCTGTAACTGGGACAGCACAACTTTCTTCCCAAAACTTCCCCCTCTCCATCCCCTCTCTCCCACCATGTATTAAGGACACTAGAGAAAGGCACATAGTCAGAAGGTACTATGGATCTTAATCTGAAGGAGTATCATTCCCTTAGGGGACAGAGAATTGGGTTCTTTTGACCTGGTATGAGCTGGTCATCTAGACTTTGTACAGGAGAAAGGTGCTTCTAGTGCATAATTTAAACTCAACAGAAACTAGACATTTGAATTAGGTCAGATGAATGAAAGGCTAAAAGTGCACATTTTTCTTCACTGACAACAAAGGTGTCTAGATCAAAAGCAGATATATCTACCTTTTAAACATATCACAAGAAGCAAGACAACTTCCACCTACTAAATTCCCTTTCTCTTGAAGGTCGTCATTGCCAGTAGGCCCTAGCAGACCTCAAACTAACCCTATGTTACATTACCAGAGAGAAGGAAGATGAAAAAATACTGAAACATGGACTAGAGTTTTCTAAAAATGAGTTGCTGGGAACTTATTCTTGGCCCCACTGCCACCATGGGAAGTTCTGACACTGACCTTGCTGGCGTCATTAATTCTCAATGTCTCTGGAGACAGAATGGGTGCCCAGCCCTATCTAATCCAGCTGTATCTAATCTAGCTCAGTTTAGCACAGCATATTGCCATCTATCAGTTGCCAAAGGGAAGGTCCATTATACATAGAATAGAGATGCAAATCTTATCTTTCACTTGAAAAATAGTCCATTGATGAGTCCAGTATTTTGGCGTGGCCAGTCATGACTGTTTCACTGTAGTCTCTAAAAGATGTGGAAGGGCTTATCCCCTGATTCATGATGGCTTTAATGACTTGTGTTTTTTTTTCTAACATTTGGTCTCACTTCCACCATTTCTTTCCCTTCTTGTTCACATTATACACAGTGCTGGAACTAGAACTTCTTGCTATTAATTCTTATAGTGTAAATGAGCATTCAAATTTCTCTTGATCAAGAAAAAGGTCCTATAAAGTTTGGCAGATGGGAAAAGAAGAAATGAAACTCTCTTGATAGTTTTTAAGTAAGTCAAGAATGGATCCACCTTAACAGAGTCTCCAGYAAATAGTTCTCAGCACCTCTCAGCAGTTCAGGGAGTTGCTGTCATCCTTGTTTTGCAAGTGGAAACTTTGAAATGCAGAGTTACCCCAAAGAGAGCAACTGTATTGAGAATAGGCACAAAGACTCCCTGCCTTTTGTTCCGAGTTAATCCAATAACCCAATAAAATGTGCAGAATGAACTTAAATTATGTTCACAAAAATTAAGCGCCTGACAAAAAGGAAGGTACCTAAAAGACATGGGAGGAGTTACAAAATAATTTGTTAGTCATTGATAGCAGTGAGAGGCTGCAGGATACTGAGGTCTCTGAACACCTGGCTTTTCCTTTAATTCATTTGCAGCTCTGATGTTGATTTGAAGCAATAATATTAATAAAAAAATGAAAGCAACCTTAAAAAAAACAGCACGCAAAGCATCAATGTTGTTGTAAGAAATAAGRTGGCCCTCTGATTTTAGTCTTGAGCAGGAAGAAGTAGCAAGGGAAAGATGTTGTTGCATATATTGGGACAAGGAGTAAAGGGAATGCTCAGGCCTCTCATCTGTGACGTCAAAACCAACAGGAAAATTGAGACAGAAAATGGCAAGTTATATATGGCTATCCTTTCAGTGAATGAGAAGGGAGATCAAGAAATGTTTTGGGAAGGCTGATGGATGAGATGAGCTACTTGCAAAGTGTTAATTCCCTTGCTATTGAGTGGGTGGAGAGGAGAGACCTCTCTTACCTGGGCAGGGTTGTCAGATTTTTCACACCACTCTACCTAATGAATTTTTAGTGGAAGGTGATGCAGTTTTTYGAGTTCTCTTGACCTGCATGACTGTGTTGTCAATCCAGTGAAAACTGTATGTAAAGAACGGCTCTGGTTTCATATAATTTAATGAGCCTGTGAGTTTTAAAAAGGAGTCCAATCTCCAGGGTCATCTTCTGTTGAACATAACGAACAGCAGGGGAAGGAAGCAAGTGACGGGAGGAAGAAAGAAACAAAGAAATTGATGGGAGAAGGAGAGAAGAAATAGGGAAGAATAAAGGTAAGAAGAATAAAAAGAGAACATCAAGAAGGAGGATGGGTAATTGAGGATGCCTTTAGGAGCTTGGGAGACAGGTTGTTGCGAAGAAGGGCAGAGGAAGTTTGCCATTTTGATACTTTCTTCTTTCCCATTAATACTGTGAATGAAAACATGCTGGAAAGCCTGTGCATAAGCAAGCTGTAGCAAGAGAAGAACGAAGTACGGTAAGCAAGGTACTGATTACCTCTGTCCTGAGAGATTGTTACAAACGTTTCAGTGGGAAAATACCTGCCAAACTTAAAACCTTTCCTCTTAAATTCTTCTTCTTAGAGGCAATGCTCAACATCTGCAGCCCAGACAGCTCACTCAGTCCTGGTCTCAGGACACAAGAAGTTCTGAATGCATCAGAGGGTTGAGAACCACAGCACGATGGTACTGTGTGCTCTTCATCTCCCTGGGACATCTTGGAGCTGAGGCTTGCCAGCATCAGTGGCCAGGACGGTTTCAATCCATTTGAAATAAGCCTGGCTGAAAACTTTCCACTGAGATGTTGAGGCGTTCTCCCCAAGGAAAAACAGCTTTTGCAAAAAGCTGGAGATTCATGTGTATGCTTCTGCAAAAAATGATCCCTTTCTTGGGAAAGGAGGAGAGAAAAGTTGAACGAAGGCATTTTTTGTCACCAAAACAGAAGTAATTTTTCAAAGCTTGTAGCTGTCTTTGGCCAAAAGGCTTTTATGGGTGTTTGTCTTTTTGGCAGCTGGTAAATACGCTGAACAGTTTTTATGGGGAATGAAATTCTAAATGTCTACAGGTCTAATATTTCTCCTGTTGTTATCAAACTATGGTTTCAGGTCAACTTAATGGAAACTTGATGTGATAAGGGTTTTGTACTTGAAGATTAGTATTGTTATATTGCTTGTGGTTTTCTTTTTTTTTTAGATTTTGCTGTTCAGCCAGGAAAATAGTGCTGAGTGAATTTAAATTAAGAGGAAACATACCTGCACAGGGATTAACACAGGAAAAAAAAAAGGTGGGGAGAAAAAGATTTAATAACTGTGTCTATATTGGTGTTTGTGATTGATTGTGCTCTGAAGTTACATTTCCCAGTTCTACAACAGGAAAAAGGAAAGATTGGCAATGACAGAACAAGAAAGCAAGATAAACACGAGATAGATACAAGCAAGTCCCTTCTAGTACAATTTATTTAAGTAGACTGTCAACTTAGATTATTTGCAGGCATCTAGGCATTGAGGTTATCAACGCAAATACCTTAATTACTTTCCCATAACTCTTACAAACTACTGSTTCTTCTTTATCTACTTTTTCTTGAAGACGTCTTGGTGAACATTTCCTAACCAATTAACTTTCTACCAGTTTGGAATTCTTCTCACTTCTAAAAGTTACTCCATTTCCTGTAATCACTTTGCATTRGCCCAGTAAGTTTTTTGTTCTTGGTTCAGTTGTTACTGGAGTGGGAGAAGCTTGTATCGTTAGTCTGAATAAAAGAGAAGGAATTTTCTACAGGTGGTGTGCTTGCAATTATGATTTTCTCTGCTTGAAGTTGTGAACAAATCACAGAAAGAATCAGCACATTGATCATGCAACCTTATTTCTCCTGCTGAATAGAGGGCTGAACAGAGGAAGATTTGTTAGTTGTAAGAAACTACCATAGAAGAGAAACACTCCAATGGGGAAGTGCATACATGAAATGTGATGACACCTGTTCTGTTTGCTTAAGTGCTCTTTGGTTTTTGGGCCCTGGCTACTGTGTGCTGAGTTTGTCTGAAAAATCTGGCTACTTTACTGAGATGAATAAATAAGGAAAGATTTCAAAGGGATCTTGGAAGTACTGTTCAGTTTTCAAAAAACACTGTGTTTATTTCTCTGCATAACTGTGGAGTGGAATGATAAAATTTACATGTTCAGTAGGGCTGGTTCAAGAAGATGTTAACTATTTATTACTTTTGTATACACCTGTGTAGAATATATGTTTTATACTTGAAAAAAAATGTGCCAAATGAAATCCCTTTTTTTCTTAAGCATCTTTGTTTGGTGCATTTTTTGTGAGAAAAAAGCAAGCATGTCAACGTTGGGCAATAAAAATTGCCTCATCCTCAAAAAACAGAGGAAATGAATCAAAATTGTTAGCGGAAACGTTGCTCCCAGTCTCTACATTAATATAAACATTTGTTAAGATTACACCTTCCTGCCTTACTCCAGCATGATGGAAGAAGTACAATTAAACTGCTGAGAAATGCCACAGCATTGCTGTCTGTGTATGAGTATAGGCGGGGAAACACAAGAAGCTTTGAAAGGGTTCTTGTATATAAATGATGAATCAGGAAATACATGTCCTTACAGTGAAATCTTCAGAAAAGGCACATGCAGGGGCTGACTGGGAAAACAGGATTTCTGTTGTGTGAACAAGTGTCTCAGTGCTTGTTTTCATCCTAAACATGAGAGACAGAGATGGCAGAAATGTTGAAATATTGAAAATGCTGTTATAAATACTTCTAGGGGGAAAAAAAATATGTTTTGGAAAGGACAGTATTGGGTTTCATGCTGGTTGATACTAACCTAGAAAGGACAGTTTTGCTCCAGTATTTCAAGTGAGCTGTAATGCTGATACTGCCACCCCTTCTCTTCTCTGAACCAGGCTTTCTGACCATGATCTCTCATAGGAATACTGCCATGTCCAATCTTGTCTCATGTAAGATAAGCAAACAGAATTTGTGCAAAAATGTCAATTTTGCTTCGTTATTTCTGCTTTCATATTTGTCTGTTACTCCTCGGCACTTTTTTGTTCATTCTTATTTTTTATTTTCTGTTTTAAAATGAAAAAAAACCCTTGTAATTGAAGAAAATAAAAGAAAAAGGGGAGAATGTGATTTTTAAGTGAACATAATGTTAAGGTTTTTTTCAGTGATTGAGGAGACTATAATAAAAAGCTTGATCTTTTTGCCAACAACTTAACTGTGGGTACAAAAATATGTTTGCAGTGGAGTGGTGGTGTGTGGTGCAGTGGAGTACTTCTTATCCAAGGGGATGATATAATAACAAAACAGTGTTTTCATCAAATGATGTGTTGTCATAAAACTCAGTACTATCCATATGAGCACCAGTTCATAATAAAGAGTAATGGGTGTATAAAGTCTTTAAAACACATTTTGATTCTGAATTGGGTCATGAACAAATATATGGGATGTTACTTTCACCTCCGCAACATTTTTATAACCTGAAATGGGATGAATTTAATGGCACATAAAGTTGTGTAGCCAGGATATGAAGTGAGGAACATCATGTGCATCTGAAATTAGGTCTGAGACTGTAGTCCCCAGGGATTCCCAGAGTACCTCGGGTGAGCGCTTTCGGCACAAGTTGGCTCCCTTGCCCTTTGCAGCTTTACCTTAGCCAGGTGGATGGGAATGCTTTCTTTGTTGTCCCCCACCATGTTGCCCTTGATCTGGAGGGCTTGGACTGGGTACCTTAGGCCTCCCTTTCTTCCCATTGCATCTGGCCAGCTGAAGGGTGTGGAGTGCAAGCTCAGAGCATCAGGATCTGACCCAGGAGTTGTCACCTGAAAATAAGCTTGTGAGGCACCCAGCAATACCAAGTGAATGGAGCAACATTGGCACCTCTACTTCAGAAGCAGGATCCTAAGCAGCAATGTTTACTGTATGAAGAAAATGTCAGAAAAATAAGATTGCTGGCAATGTCAGTTGCTACCTAAATTACTTGACAGCAATCTTCCAGACTTGCAATGTTTTTTTATCTCCAAAATGCTTCACCCATCTCGCTTCTAGACATAATTGTTACTGCTTTGAAACAGCTTATAGTCATATTAAAAGATTGYTTAAATGTTTCCAAGCATTAACAGTACTAAGGTCAAAAATTTTTGAGCCACTTTATAGTAAAGAGAACTTCTTTTCAGTCCCAAACTGTGACAGAGGCCAGTTGTGTTCCCTCAAGAAATACTTTTGCCAAACTGTAAACAAACAAACCCCTCAAGATCCAAGATTTTCCACTATTGAATGACAGCCTTTTTACTTGTTCCCACTAAAAGAAGGCCTGTGGTTCCTGGGTGGGTCCCAGCTCTGTTGTGTTACTCTGTACTCGGTACATCTAGCCCTGCAAAACATTTTTCCTACTTTCAAACCACTTAGACGAGTAGTACACATCTCCTCAAATGCACTCGGCTAATATACCATTAGCCACTGGCATAACTATTGTAGATCAGAAGTGCTTTGAGGATATTATATCCTATAATATTTGCTCTGCCAAGGCTTTTGCAGATTCTGTTTGTGGCTTTCAAGCCACTCAGCAAAGGGAAAGAAACAACCCCCTGTTATATGCAGGACTTTTTGGGTCTTGGAGAGCAGAAGTGACTTTCTGGCTCTGACACCCCCTTCTGCTGAAAAAAATCCTCCCCCGCACCCCACCATCATCACCATTTTAATATCACTACTAGGGTGCTGATTAGACTTTTTAAGCAACTCTTGTGTTTTTAGCATCCATGACAGGGAATTTAATTGATGCAGCAGTGTTGTGTTAAGCAGCTGAAGCGGCCACAGGGGACTGCCTGGCTCCTAGCTCTCTGTGGAGACAGGAGGAGATCCTCAACAGCTTGTCCACAGTAGCTGATGATCTTATCCCTTATGTTCATGTTTTGCCAAAGCATAAGGCTGTGGGCAAACATAATCTTTCAGCTTCAGCTGTGCCATGTGAACAGGGTACTTCCTCAAGCTCCTCATGTCTGAAGGAAAGCTTGTGCAAGGTTTAGCTAAAAGGCTGAAGTACAGGCAATCCTCCTTCTCAGACCAGAAATGCAACAGTCACATGACAAAAAAAAAGCATTAATCCAGTGTGAACATGACTGTATTTGTTCAAATAGTTTGACTCTGTGCACAGGTGTAATGCCAGGTCAGGTCCCCTCAGCTGAGGGGGAACAGTGTGGTGCTGCTGCGTGACCCAGCAAGATTCTGCCCTCATGCCGAGGACTTTGTGCCAGGAATAGGGCTGTGATTCTAAATTCACTGCTGGCTGTATGGTGCAGACTTTATTTTAAATGTAAAATAAGCACAGAAATCACTATTTTGTTTTGGGTTTGTTTTTTTTTTAAAATAAGCCCTTCTTTGAGGTCAGCTGGAGAATGTTTCTGCTCAGATTTACTCCATTCAGATTTTTCTAAAACCATTCAAAAGTGATTTTTCCCAGCCATGAAAYTATTTTGTTTTAGATCAGCTACTTGTTTCACTTCCTTGGCATTGCCACATCATCGGGTCTTGAGAGCATTGTCCTGTGAGTTATAGGGAGAAGAGCTAAATGGGAAAGGTGAGCTCATGCATGCAATAGAAAGCTTAAGGCCAATTCCCAGGTAAATAACAGTTGCTGGCAATTTCCCATTAATAGGCTTTTTCAACACAGGGGTCTTGTGTATATTTTCTCTAACTATGCGGTCAAGTAAAAACTGCAGTCCTGAGCACTTGGTTAGTGTGACTGTCTCTTTGGTGCATCACATAGATAAGTAAATTTTGCAGTGGTGTAAAGTTCACATTCTGGCATTATACTATCACTTATGAGAGTATATGTAATGTGCTGCTTAAGCAATTGCTGTTCAGTTGGAGTTGATGAGCTCAAGATAAATTATAGCCTTCTGTGTCTTATCAATTTCCTTTAAATTTTGTTTCCACAAAATATAAGAAAGTTGAACAGTCTTTTCAGAGTCCTAGCTCACCTTCCATTGCCCCTCACTCTAACCAGGTATTTTAACAAAGACTATCATCAAGAAAATAGAGGCGGTTTGCACACTGCAGCCTCTTATTTTATCACTTCTCCTTTATGGATAATAAATGCTGACAGGGCCTACAGGCTGTTAGACCCTGGCTATTTCTGTGCCCTGCCTTCTTAAATGTTGTTGGGGCTGATTGCATACCCTTCCCTGATAGGAGATGAGTTCTCTCTTCCAGCAAAGTGTGAAACACACACAGGAAAGAGTGTCTCCTGGTGTTGCTCTTCATTGCATCTTTCTTTACTGTTTTGCTGTAGTAAAACATATACAGTGAAGCAGGTATCTGAAAGAAAGGTAAAGGACAGTATCTGTAGAATATTTTCAAAATCAGTTTGTTCCTTAAAGGGAGAGGGTGTGTAATATTGTTCTTTTTTGCTATAAAATCATATAGGCCTTAGGTGTAATGCTTTTTTGTGTTTATTCCACCTATATATTGATTTGATCTATAGATTGATTAATTCTCAGAGATGTGCAATTATTTTCAGCCCAGACCTCAGCTAGTGTAAAAGTGAGCAGGGTCCTGACATCAGCCCAGTTATTCTGCTTTGTGCTGGACAGGATATGGCCTGTTGTTTCTGGGCAGAGGAAAGGAATTGCATTTTGCACTGGGTGGTGAAATTTGGCTTCACTCCAAAGCTAAGAACATGGCCTGACAATTTTCCACAGAAGATTTTTTTTTGGTGGAAAAAATTAATCATTTAGGCTTGTCTTAAARTGTTTTGCTAGTGGTGTCATTTCAATGTTGACTTTATAACAAATTCATGTCTAACAAAGGAATTGAAATGAGAAAATTCTTCAGACTGAAAAATCAATGTTTCTATCAACAATTTTTCAGAATGTTTTCTCTCATCAAAAAGAACAAGAGAATATTTTTTGCTCTGCATTGTTTCAGAAATGTGATGCTCACAGCCTCTTTGTCTTATGGTTGAACTTTTGGTTAGAGAGGCAATTCCACTTTCTGGGAAGTTGTAATATTTAATTATGATTAAGAAGAACTTGACAACCTGAACCTCTAAAGCCATGAAATAAAGCAAGAGACTATTTTTTTCTTTTTTTTTCTCTTTTTCTTTTTTTCTTTTTAAATTTTTTTTCATCCCAGATGGCCTGATTTCTCAGCAATCTCAGGATTTGTGATAGCCTGGCTTTTGATCCCGCTCTCCTCCATCTAGTCATTTTCTTCGTGCCATAATTATTCTTGTGTGGAACTACTCCTTTAATATGTGATGAACATATAAGCTTCAGTACTAATCACTAAGCCCTGAACTGTTTCTTTACAGATCACTTCTGCTCTCTCTGCCAGCAATGAACCCATACAGTCAGTTTTTCAGTCTCTCTTGCTGAAGCAGAAAGACTGCAATTTACAGGATGATGCTCAGCTCACCCTGGCTCAGGGGTGGAAAAACGTGGCTTCAACCAAGGAGCTCTCTGAATCATCCAGCAGCAGCGGGTGAAGTTCTGGTAGTTCTGGTGGTGACTGAAATCTAATGACCATGCTCTGGGGTCTTTGGCAGATTGGCTGTGCGGGCTTAATATGCTGTGGTGCCCCTTCCCCCATGGCATGCCTTATCATTCTGCCTGGGAGTACTTCACCTTTGTGCCATGCTTCCCACCCTACTGCTCCCACTTGGTAGGACAAGGTAAGGTCTTCAGACCCTACAGCGTGAGGTGCCATAGTGGATCTGTGGGATCAGGGCAGGACGAAAGTGGAGGCAAATTTGCCTGCCTCTGCCTGCATTGGTTCTTCCCACCTCTGTCTGAAGCATCTGGTGTTGGCCGTTCTTAAAAAGAAGTGACTGAGCTAGATAAAAGCAGATTGGCATGTCCTGTGTTCCCAGCCAGCACTGTTTGTTAATGAACAAACTGGGATCTTCTGTTCATTTTTTGCAATGCTTTATCATTTTGGGATGCATTTTTCATGGAGGAAAAAATATTGAAAACACCTGAGGCATTTAGACAGGCTCAAAACTCCAAAGAAACCTTTTTGCTTAGATATTCTGCTGGCTGAACGAAATAGAGCAATAGAAATGTCCATGCCAGGTTGCCTCCAGGTATTTGGGGAAAAACCCAACATTCAGTTAAATCCAAACTCACTTGTGTAGAGGCAATCCATATACCAGGATCCTGCAGATAACAAATGAAAAGAAAAAGGAAACACTTGATGGTGGTTAAAGAAGGCATGTTTTGCTGTGTACATCCACTGTGCTTCAGGGTGTTGTGATGTGAGTGCCATAAATCTTTAGAAAGAAAATTCACCCTTTCCTGACTTCCTGTGAGGCTTTGGCACTGTTTACACCCCTCTGAATCAGACGGCTACCATATGGACCTGGTATGTGCTCATACCAGTGCTCACAACAGTCAACCTCCTTCTGCAAAGAGAGGGGTAATGCCTCTTCTGAAGGATGCGCTGATGCCAGGACGAGGTGGCCATGTATTCTGGAGGAGGATGACTGCTTTTAATTGCAGGGACAGTGTACCTGTACTAATCCTCCTGGTATTCCCCTGTCTCAAAAAACTCTGTTCTACTTCACTGCAATTTATCTTGAGCCTGCCTTCCTCCCCAAGTCAGGCAATCAAGGAGGGAGTCTGCAGCCCAGGTTGCATCCTGAATATGGTGAGCAGAACTGAGCAAAGTCATCATCACATCAAAATTCACTCTGCAAACTGGATCTGTCCTTAGTTTCTTTTGTATCTTGGAAGCTCAGGTCAAAATCACTGAAGTTCCAAAGTGCTATAAGGAATCTCAGGGTTAAGTGAGGTTGGTTTGGAAACTGTGCAGGATCCACATCCCTGTGTAGCCTCAGCCTGATGTTAGGTTAGAGTGTTTGCTTTGAGTTTTGCTGTCCCAAGAGCATATGGGAACTATGAAGCATGTTTGTAGCACAGGCCAGATCAAGATGCTTTATTGTGTGTGCACTGGGAGAGCTACCTCCTCCTCCAGGATTTAAAGAAAGAAAAAAAATAAAAGAAAAAAAATTGGTTTTGTGAAATCACTTGTGATTTCTCTCTAGGTCCTGGCTCTGCACCTTTACCTGTTGTAAAGAGTGGTAGACAGTCTTCAGTTCTCCATGGATGTGACTACCTGGCAAGAAGTGGCGGTCTTACTGCTGCTCTCAGTCACTGTAAAGGAAGTTCTGATATCAGCAGTAAGCACTGGCTTCTRGAGTCCTACTTTCTTGGATCAGGACGAGGAGAGAAGATTATGCCTTTAGGGAGGTAAGTGCTTCTGTCCTATATTCTCACCGATTAGGGAAAGGTTCCAAGCATACACATCAGAGAGGAGAACGTGCTCATGCTGGATCTGGTTGAAAAATGTGCTGGATGGGTTGGGCTGACTGGTGTGCATTGGAGTCAATTTGGGATCAAAGAGGAAAGACAGATGAAAAATGGAAGACCATCTCAGGAAGTACATGGGGGAGGTGATTGTTTTAATCTCCTTTTTTTACTTCGGTTTTATTATATCAGAAGGTTTTATGGTTGTGTGCTGGCTTTCTTGTTGTCTGGTAAGAATATGTGTGTGTTTTTGACCGATGCCAGTATTTCTGTACAAGGAAAAAAAGTTGGGTTTTATTACATGAAATGGCTTCCAGCAGTAGGATATTGGAGATGCAGAGATAAGCAGTGTTGTAATTTGGAAATGACTGCTTGAGGAAAAGGGAGAGCAAGAACATAGGAGAGCAAAGTTTTTGGACTGAAGCATTTTTCTATTAAAAAAGAAAGATTCAGCAGTGCAGTACATGTATATCTAGCAATCTTGCCAACTTGTCTTGGATACAAAAGGATGTGAAAAATCAAAATGTTATGTCAACATTGTTTTAAGTACAACTTTTTTGAGTTGTAATAGAGTTTCATTCTGATGATTCAGAAAAAAACAATAACCAAATCAGTTAAACCAGTGGTGCATAATCATTCACATGAAAATGGAAACCCAAGTGCTGATTCCACTTCAGCATGACTCTTCTTTGGGTAATTTGGGAAGGCCTGAGGGCCATATAAAGGAGCCCAGGAGGGCTAGGCTGTGGAAAGAGCTCTGAGTGGAGAGACAAACAGCTTAAGAAAAACATGCCAAGCTTCAAAAACATTTGGTTCAGCTTAGGCTCATCTGCAGAAGAGTTTTGACTCAGTAGAGAGTTATGAGAAAGTGTAATGAAAATGGACTGTGTGATCCTGGGAGAAACTGAATGCACACCTACCCTTTTCAGGAAAGACTGTCTTTCTCCTTCTCTGTTCTTGCTAGAAATACACCTATGCATAAGAAAACTTCTATCTTCCCTGAATAAAAGAAGCCTTGAAGCCCTGGGAAAGGGCATTTAATGCATTTTTGAAAGTATTAAACAACCTTCCATGGGATCCAAAGCAATTTTTAACTTGTCAGTGCCTATGGACGGAGTAAACCTCCAGTTCTTATCTTCGATTTCCTCAAAACTACTATCTTCTTGCAGTTACTCAGAGCTCCCAGCAGGATGAGAACCAAAGTTCAGGATGATCAGAAGTTCAGGGTGTCATGGAGGGATGAATAGGGATGCTGGAAGGATGGTTAGGGATGATGATTGATTGGCAATGATGATAATAATAGCGGATGGGTTAGCTGGCATGTAGAAACAGTGTTCTGCGCTGTGGCAAAAGCTTGTGGGGCCAGCTTCAACTAAATGCCGCATAACAGCTGTCACTCCACATGTCTGGCTGACTCGCTTTCTCGAGACTGAATTAAACAGCCCTTGGCCTGTGCTTCCATTTCTAAGCAGCAAGAACATTTATGTGGCAGCTTTCAGACTCATCTCCTGCTGCAGGGATAGCCTGTAGGCAGGCTCCCTGTTATGGGGGAGTGCTCTTCATCCCAGGAGCAGCTCCTGCACCAGATGAAGAGCAGTGCCCCATGCTCAGGACTTTGCACTGAAGCAAGGTGAAATGTGTTTCCAATCTTGCTAGTCATGGTAACCCCTCAGCATGTTAGTGCTTACTTACCTGCCTTTGTATCCCAACAGCAGTATTTCCCCAGCCAGGTGTTTAAATCAGGATTTCAGGCAGGTGATCTGCAGGTGACAACCTAGATAGTGGGGTATTTATGTGTGTGTTTTTCAGGAATATCTTTTGTATGCTCATGTTTGATAGCTTAACAGACTGTCTTTTATTACTATGAGTTGCTTTTGCAGTGTTTTGTTTCAGCTGTTCTGTCTTACTGAGAAGTTCTTCTCACCTGGCTCAGGAAAGACGGGAACTCTGTTTGAAACAATCTGTGAGAAACATGCAAATAGCCTGATACAGACTTAGATGCGGATTTTCATTGCTCCAAAAGGCAATCTCCTTTCAAACTGGGGTTTTTGCTCTGTCCTTGAAAGAGACAGGAGCTAGTTGCAGAATGCAGATCTGTAGGAAGGTTTTCAACATCCTGCTGTGTGATGGCCTATACCTTGGATTTAATTTCAGGTCACTTTCTAGCACTGGGTATTTCATTTCTCCTATGTCCTATGAGTCCTACTTTACTGTACAATTGTTGATGCCTCTGAAAGCTCCTGCCAACATTTTGCCATCTGTTTTAAACTAAAACCATTTAGTTTATCTTGATGTGAGACAAAACCATCTGATATGCAAATATGAACAGTAGGTGGCCAACTTATCTCTATTTAATGTAAATGAAAACTTACAAACAGTATGCAGGGGCTTCGGTAATGTTCTCCATCCATAGATCCTTCCAGAGAGTCTCATTTAAAGCTAAGTGCAGCCAGCTTCTAGATGTGCAGGATTACCACTCTTCTCCAGCTCAAGAGACTGTTCTTTCATCATCACCACTGTTCATTTAAAGTACTCATGAAACTGTGAGAAAACCTTGTTTCCTTGTTTGAAAGGATTCTCAGATTTCTTAATTTGTGAGTCTTTAAAATGTTTGTCCTTATGCTCTTGGATGGTCCTTAAGTGCCCCTGGAGTGAATGGAGAGGGGAATGACTGCTCACTATGTCTCTTACAAGAGGAATGAGGGCTGTCAGGTGAAATTAGCAGGAGGTAGGTTGAAAACAAGCAAATAGAGGCAGTTCTTGTGTGTGGCACTCCTGGCCAAAGCTGCACTGGCTACAAAGAGTTTAGAGGGTTCAAGTGGAGACAGGAAAAGTTAATGAAGAGAAGTACACTGCGAAGGTTTCTAACACATAAAAACAACGTCCAGTTCAGGAAGCTGGAGGTTGGGGAGCATATGACATCGCTGTATGTTTGACTTATTCTGATATTCCTCCCTAGAATATCTCTTTTGGCCACTCCCAGGATCCAGAGGCCTTCGGTCAGAGCTAGCACATGCTAGGGATGCAGWGTGGGATGAAGGGTGAGGCACAGGATTGACTGTGCTTGTGGATGGGCTGTGAACATCTCTGTTGGATATGGCATGGAGGGCAGGCATTGATCCTGCTGCTGTAGACATGGACTGCACTATGCCTATGCTATCATCTGGGGGAAGAAAGTTTTCCTTCTCATGCACTGACAGTGACTGCCATGTGACAAAGAAATCCTCTCCAAGCCTTCTTTGACTGAAAGTGGCCTCGGCTTTCAAAAGTGCCTTTCATTAATTCAGGCCATTTTCTCAAATTGGAGATCTAAAATGGAGACAACAATGAATTACTTTATATCAAAAATACACATTTCAGTTGAGGTGAATCAACATGAAGCAACAGAGAAATCAATAATGATGCATCATAAAAGCTAAAATCTGTAGGAACGCTGTTTTCTAGTGGTACTGGATTTTAGCTGAAATAGTGACTCACCGTTTGAAGCACTCCAGCACTGGGGGAAAAGACCTGAGAGCAGGTCCCAAATTARTTAATTTTGCTGGGCCTCTTAGGTTGGGCTCCCTGCTGATACAGCTGGAATAAGAGGCAGGATTAAAAAGGAAGGTGAGGAGGGCACTGAGGCAGCTGTGGAGGGAGGAGGGCAAGCTGGGAGGCAGTGGCAGGAGCTGGGATGGAAAATAAGGAAGCAAGAGGAGCAGCTGCCCAAAAATCTACAGAGAAACAAAAAGGTCTCCAGAAATCATGCCAGTTAAGAAAAAAAATGTCCTGGAAAAGTAGCTGTATAAGGGAGGAGGCAGACCAGTCTGTAGCGTGTTGCATTGTGATGAAATAAAAAGGCCACAGACCGCAAGCTCTGGTGACTTAGGAATCAGGTCAGATTTATGGCTTTACAAGCTACTGCCCTCTATGTTACTGCTGTACTTTTTAAAGTGATCTACTGACTTAAGGAAATATTTTTCAAAAGCTACCATTGGGGGATTTAGGAGCACACATCTCAGTTCCTCTCAAAGGCTCTTGTGCTCCCAAATTAAGCTCTCTTGAAATCTCCCTCGTAACCATTATTTATAATACAGCCCAATTGTAATGGTTGCATCTTAATTTTTCCCTGTCATTTATGAAATATTAGTGATCATTTTAGCTGCTTGAAAGATAAAGGACAATGGTACAAATTTTATTTCTTCTAAGTTGCATTTTTAGTATTAGTTCCTAGCCTGGATTTTTCATCATTCCTGATTTGTGAAAAGTAACTGAACCAGTGATAGAGAGGAGGAGGGAACAAAGGGAAATCAAAGCTATGTTTGATCAGTATTGGAATATGTATCAATTCCAAACCAAATGCTTCTGGCAGCTTCCAAAAAAAGGATACAAAGAAAGAAATTCTATAAAAGGGAGAGTCATCTGCACTTGCATTCGAGATCATCGTTAACAATAATTGACAGCACAAAATAAGGGATTCTCAGGGGAGTATGCATCTTCCAAAGATAAGGTAATGGTGTTGTATGTTGTGAGTGATTACATGAATCGATGCCTTTATCACAGCACTTCAGAGAAGGCACTAACAAATCAGTGCATTATGCTAACATTTTGAAAAGGCTGCTCTATCCACATGTGCACACATATTTCTAGAACAGAATTTTTCTACCTGACCCCTCCTCCTGTTTCTTAATTTTCTCCTAACTTACTGCACTTGAAGACACATTGCTGCCGTGGCAGCTAGCAGGTAGAGGGGCAATTGGTGCAGTTCCTAGGACCATTCCTAGCGTAGAGATCCTGCACGAATGTGATATCGGTATGAAGTTTCCCAATCCAACCCAAAACACCCTGGGGGAAAATGGGAGTGCCTACACAGGGCAGGGAACTTGCCTTGTTTTATTGGAGCTGCCACTCAGGAAAACTGAGAGTCAAAGGGGGCTGGTCTACAAGTGTGGTTGTATCCACTAGTTTTTAGTTCCAGAACAGGATACAGACTCTAAAAGAAGAGACAAGCACTTGCCAAAGGAGCCTGGGTGACATTAGAGCTCAGTATTGAGAATGTTTTAACTTAAAACTTTGGATGTCATCCAACTCTGTTTAAAACAAAGGGAAACTTAATTTTAGTGGGTTTGGGGCTCCAAAGTTCTTGTAGCTTTCCAAGACATGATATTTTAGTCAGCCTGGTGGTTACATCTTAATTTGCTGGGTTTTCCTTTTAGAAAGAGGACAGATCTTTCCTAATGTCTAAGCAGAAAAGGCCAGACTTTCAGTTGTCTGCAAATGAAGTGTCCTTCAGTCTGGTTAGCCCAGTTCATTCCAGCTGAGGATCAGCTCTAGTGACTGATTTATTTATGAAGCCAGTTTTGAAGCCAGTCTGTCTGTTTGCATTTGGGGGCTAGAGGGGAACGGGGAAGAACTAACTTTCTATTTGTGATGTCAGATAGCAGCTGAGTCAGCTGTTTCAATATTACATCGTCCCTGGGCTCCATGCTGCTCAGAACTGTGGATCAAATAGAGGTGCTAAACAATAAAGGTGTAGCAAAAAAAAAARCCCCAAAAGCAGTATTGACATGGGCTGCATTTGATATCCATATAAAAGCATGACAGAAGTGTAATCTTATTCTCCTTTATCTTTTGTGTGCTGATAGTCTGATTTCTCTTTCCTACCTCAATTAAAATGTCTTGTTCTATTAAAAAAAAAAAATTTCCAGACAGATGAGTCAGCAGCTCACTAACAGTGGGTTTGGGTTTTGCTTTTTTTTTCCTAAGGAGATTTATTATTTTAGTTAGGAAAAAACAATCAGAACTAACAGCCAAAGCACCACAGCCCAAGTTGGGAATACAAGCAAGAAACAGATTAAATGGACAAATAGCAAGGARATTCTTCTCCCTGCACATCTCTTTCAATGCATTGAGTCCCAAGTAATCACTTAAAATTCCTACTGCACCCATCCAAAAATGGTTGCTTTTTAATATTGCACCTTACCGCATCAATTGAACATATTCTCACCTTCTACTTATGTTCCTGAAATTACTTCTCTATGTGGCCTGTTTGTCATAAATGGTACAAAATATCATTTGGTTTCTATTCTTGGCTCATATACTAAAAGCTTCTTATGCTCCTGAACTATTCTCTGGTGCTTAATGATGTCACCTCTTTTTTTTTTTTTTTTAAACTGAGGTGAGGGACTAAGTCAACTTTAACAATACTTCTTTTTCTTCTTCAGAAATCAGAGTTTGAAATTTAAGCGGGCCCTTCTTGGTGTAAGGAAATGATTCTCTAAACACTGTTCCACATGTGAAGCTATAAATCTTGAGCATCCACCTCACACCCACTCTGAGAAGCTCCAAGAGTTTCTCACAATGACCAAARCCACTGCAGATGTAGCGAGAAGCACTGTCCTAAGACCATGCATATTGTTATTGCACTCAAATATATTTCAGAATGAATTTAGAAGTCCAATGGAACAGGATTCTCTTCTCAACTCTCACTTGCAACTGCTGTCCAGAAAACATATCTAGCAAGCAAGCCTCCTTCTTTTTGAAAGCTCTCTTGGACCATGATGATGTATGTGCAGCTGAGGCTTTTAGCCCTTAGAGCTAGGAGACAGCTATACTCCAGAAAACCAGCTTCAGAGGGTGCAGAAAAGCACTAACTCCCTTGGGTGCCTTGCAAGGAATATGTGTGGGCTCTTGGTCCCCTGGTTGTCCAGACTGTGGGTTTGGCTGGAGCACACAAAATATCCTTTCTTGTCTGTATGTCCAGCTGCCCATTCAATGGAAAGTAGGCTATGTGTGACATATTGCTCCTCTCCTAAGATAATTTCTAATATGTAAGAACCAGTATAAAAAAACCTAGACAGGGACTCATATATTAAATTGTGTATGTGTGACTACAGCTAACATGATTTAATGTAAATATGGTCCATATAATTCATATTGATAACCACTTTAATGCCTGCTGAGACTATTTTCTCTACATGTAAATTGAAAGAGCCAGTTCTGCAATACCTTTTAATTCAGTCTCCTATAGTAGCTGCAAAAATAGTTTGTTTTGATGATTGCAGTGTGAAAAGCTCTTTATACAGTAGGCTTTATATAAAACCTTTCCAGTTAACCACTCTGTAAGCAAAGTGGGATAAAGTAGGAGTCCCCTCAGGATGTGAAGTCCAGCTGTTTGCCAGTTGGATTTTCAAAGGCACAGGCTGATCAGAAGCTCACCCACCTTTGCCTTGATATGACTTGTGCTGCACCTCTAAAGCTTGTCATTCACAGCTGCGATGCCTGTACATTCAGCATGGAAACAGCTACCTGGAACACATAACTAGTAAAAAAAACCCCAATTTTTTCATCATAAGCACATTTCAAATGAACAATTTTGCTGAGGGGATTTGATGAAAACTTTGTTCTCAAACTCACGCAACTATTCCTCCCTTGCCAACATTAAGAACGTACTGAGGGCTACATGGTTTTAAACATTAGGGAAAAAACAGGCATGAAGACGTGAAGTGCAAGGCCATGAGCCTTAGCTGTGCTTTCTTGTTCATATGCATTCATGACACAAGATATGTTTTTCAGAAAGGCAGAGGGGCTGAGGGTGGTGCAGGATATTCCACCCTTAGCAAAATCAGGTCACTTGTGAAAGATTTCCATTTGGTACTTAGGAACTGAGTTGCAAGTAGCCTTTGTAATTAGCAGCAAAAAATCAAAATTTAGGAGGCTACTCCTGGTCAGATAAAAGTTAAGCACATGCTTAGATTTAATAGGATATATTGAAAACCCACTYGTGTCAGCATGAATGCTTATTTTTATGCATATATCTATGTTTAAGCATATGTTTACTGTGAAACAGAAACCTTCAAATAGTTCTTTTAAGTGAATTGTGATCCCATTAAGAAATAAAAGCTCTCCTTGTGATAAGTGTGGTAAAAYCCCCACTGTGTTTAGATTTGCCGCTAAGGGAGAAGAGTGTCTTTCTGCAGTGTCACTACTACTACGTTGAATGTAGGGGGAAGGGGATAAAACCAGGCTCACTAGAGACRAGCCTAGGGGTGGCAAGCCAATGTTGGGGGTGAAATYGATAGCCCAGCTCAAGTGCATCTACACCAATGCATGCAGCATGGGTGGCAAACAGGAGGAGCTGGAAGCCATTGTGCAGCGGGATAGCTATGACTTAGTCGYCATCACAGAAACATGGTGGGACGACTCTCACGATTGGGGTGCTGCAATGGATGGCTATAAGCTCTTCAGAAGGGACAGGCAAGGAAGGAGAGGCGGTGGGGTGGCTCTGTATGTTAGGGAGTGTTTCGACTGTCTAGAGCTTAAC
>JAYKAV010002971.1:488906-511272 GCA_035582835.1 Phoebastria nigripes | reverse complement strand
GTGTAGATGAGGCGCTTAGGGACATGGTTTAGTGGGCATGGTGGTGTTGGGTTGACGGTTGGACTCGATGATCTTAGAGGTCTTTTCCAACCTTAATGATTCTATGATTCTATGATTCTATGAAATAACATGTAATCACCTTAAGTTTCAAAATGTCTATGAAAGCATCAGAGTGACGACACGTGGGAGGGAAGGGGTAGCTATTCTGGTAAGATGAATACCCAATTTTCACTTTATGGAGAAGATGGAGCCAAAATCTTCTTGGAGTTGCACAGTATAAGGACAAGAAGCAATGCTTACACATTGCAGGACAGGCTAATTATTACTAGGTGTAACAAAAAGGTCCTTGCAGTGAGAGCAGCTGAGCGCTGGAACAGGCTGTGGAGTCTCCATCCTTGGAGAGCTTTGAAACTCTGCTGGACAAGACCCTGCAAAAGCTCATTTAATGGAGCCCTGCTTCTTTGAGCAAGTTTGAACTCCAGGCCTCCAGAGGACCCTTTCAACCTGAGTTATTCTGTGATTGTGATATTAACATCAAGCAAATAAGTAAGGGACAACTAAGTGCAGGAATGTAAGATAATGCAGCAGGGGAACACTATAATCAAGGATGAGTTGCTGTGAAGGTGATGCATTGATGGACATAGACTTCATTATTGAGGGGAACATAAGGTATCTGAAATTATTAGTGTGAACTTCGTGAAGACTTTGGGCTCCTGAAACTGTGCAGTATGTGCCAGGTGGGATTTTCTGAAGTACTTAGATGTCTGTTGCTGGAATTAAGGCCAAGAGGCCCCTCTGCATTTGGAGGCATTTTGAATGCCTTTAAATATATTTGGGACTCATTACTCATGCAGGGACCTGAGAGAAGCAACTGTGTTTTTTTAAAAAGTCATCAGCCTTTCCAATCATACTGGGTTTCCTCAGGAAAAATAATTAATGTGGAAGCATCTATCCCATCATTTGCTACCCCAAGACAGCTATGTTAGGCTGGCTGAAAATTCTTCCTAAAAATCATTGGATTTTTTTGATCAAATGCATCATCCCCCTAAAGAATGTCTCTGTGGAAAATCTGAGCTTGCAAACATAACACCTCCTTCTCTACCACTTTTTATCTTCCCTGAAGTGGTTCAAAGTCCGACTTCATCTCATCTGAGGGACAAAAAGTTTAGGACCCACATGGTAAGCCAAGTCCTTTGGAAAATTCTGGCACTTGGGCACCAGTTCTGTCCTCTCTGTTAAAAAGTCACATTCGTGGATGTTTTTGTGTCTCTATGAAGGATGTGGGGCCTTTACCAGAATAAAAGATGTTTCAGAAATTTTTATTTCAGTTGTTGTCTCATGCATTATGATATTTAGGATATAGATCCAGCGAGATAGTGTGGGCATCTCAAATTCTCTAGGCCGAAGTCTGCCGGAGCCTAGGTTGCTCTTAGGCTCATGTACTGATAAAGCATAACTTACAGTGTAGAAGTAAATTCACAGCTTGCTGACTTTGGTTCTCTAACATGAATTGTGATCACACACAACTGAAAGTGGCCTTCAGGATGAGTCCAGAGCAAACTTCCCCATCTGTCTACAGAGGTGTCTCCCAGGATCATTCTGAAATTCTTTTAGGAATGGCCTAAATCTGATTGAAGTAAAAAAAAGTTTTACAACTAGATTTAAGAGGCTGAGTAATGGTAGGAAATTATTTTGAGAATCCCACTTGAAGCTTCTATTTTGGGATCAACTGCCACTGGTGGATTGATGCAGAAAAATAATTTGGGATATTTTGAAAAATTGAGAATAAAATTTTGCTTTGACCTTGTTCACATGCCTTTTGATCTACTTCTCAGTCATAGATAAAATCTATACAGATGTCCATGAAAAGCAGGTTTTTAAATAAATGCATTTGGTTTGGTAACCATCCCAACATGAGAATAATTAATCATTATTTCATCATCCAATTGGGGAAACAGAATCTGAAATGTGTTACTGTGGTAACTGCTCTCTCTGTTTGACTACACATTTGGGAATATCACATTCTGAAAAAGACTCTTTACATCATTTGTGGCCCAAACAATCCTCCTCTTTCCTGTTTAAAAAAGGAAAGTTCTTAATTTTAATGTAAATATGCCAAGAGAAAAGCCGATGCTACCCTTCTAAAGTGTACTCCACATCACATCTGGTAGGCTTGGACACAATTAATTACAAGTGGAATGTAAAGGAATGGCATGCCAAAATCTTTAACGTAATTCCAAGTCATGCTTAATGCCGATCTCTCACTCCCTGCCAGTATGAACTGATGTATCCTATGGATGGGGTTTGATGTACTCTGGCACCTGAAAGAAACAGTCAGTAGATTTTGGAGATAAAAATGGGAGAACAGGTGCACAGCTCCTAATAGAATTTACCAAGTCCAGGATAACACTTGCTAAGGGTTGTTTGACAACAAAAATCAGTGTGCGCTCCTGGAGAAATGGTAGCATTATCCAGAGAGGAGACAAAAAATTCAACTCCCAAATACCTCCCTGCCCTTATTTGTCTGTGAGCAAACTTTCTTCCTTTTTTTTTCCTCCCTTAGAGCAGTCCTTCCTCCTACTCACTTGCCTTGCTATTCCCTGGGCCTAACACTTATCCCTGCCATCCAGCAATGGTGAGAAGGACCGTGCTGAAGTCTGTAGAAATCCTATTGACTTTGAGAACAGTCAGATTCTTAACAAACTCGTGTGCCTAGATGAAGTAGTCATGATCTGAACCATGCAGATAGAGTACTGAGCCTGAAAATCTGCTAATTTATGTGGACAAGCCAGGTAGCAGAGAGCAGCAGAGCTGCTTAAAATCAGGCTCAAAGCCTGGATCAGAACTGACTCCTCTGGGGCCCTAACCCTTGTACTGCACAGTCCTGGGAGACAGTTCAGGCTTCAGGTCAAGCATGCTACAAAGTTAAACACCCTGTCTAAAAATGGAGTTGGTGTTACTGGAGGGGAAGCCATGTATGTACTCAAGAACACCCTTATCTCCTTTTTGGTTTGTATTGCAGCTCTGTGCTTAGTCCAGCAACAATGACATATCCCAACACTTGAGCAATAAGACAGCCTGAAGCCCTAGAAGTACCCCAGCATCACCTGCCACAAGGGCATCCTGAGCTTGGACTGACTTAAGACTGCATACAAGGACAACATAGACACAAGGTATATTTGTCTTGCAAGCCAACAACTTCTTTTCAGTGTAACTGTAGCTTCTATGTGCACCAGAAACAGTTAGTAATTCCCATCAGTTGAACATGAGCCCTACAAGGCTGTCTTACTCTGGTTTCCACCACAGTCTCTGTCAGAGGTAGACTGGTGCCACATTGTGTGTGTGCTAACACCTAAGCTTTAGCTCCCTTTAACTTCAGTGGTGCCAGCTCCTGAGGAAATGGGAGGACAGCCCTCTGTATGGAGAAGCCCATGTTGGAACATGCCATCTTTGCAGCCCTGTGTATGTTGAGAAGCATCTGCAATTTCTCTTTCTCTAGAGCAGCGTCCTCTATTCTTATCACTGTTGCAGTGGTAAACCAGCACCAATAATGATATTCACCCACTTCATTGCCACGGCAGCTCTGGGAGACTCCAATAAAGACCACATTTCCCCTAACGCTACCTTCCATCTTGTCTATTTTAGGCACCAATTCAGGAAGCAGTCCCCAGTTAAAAAAGCATATACACTTCATGTCCCAGGGCTTTCTGAATATAGATGCTAGCATAGTAAAATTACAAAGGAAGAGGTAGTTACATGAAAAAAGGCCTTTTATATATTTTGGCTGAGATCAAGTGGTTGTAAGGGAGCATCAGCTGGCACAAATTCTTTCAAAAACATTTTTTTTGTTTTATGTTTAATACCTGGCAGTGCAGGCACATACATTTGTGAGGACTGGGTCCTGTGCTTGGCAGCTGTCAACCCTTAGGCAACTCATTTTACCTCTTAGCTTTGAACAGGACCTATTGAGGGCAAGGATTTTCTTTCTGTATGTGTTTTTTGAGTGCCTTAGGGACTGCAGGCTCGGCCTCCAGTAGGATTTGACATTCACACTTAGACAGTRTGTAACTGCTGTTCTAATAGGAAAAGATGTCTGGTGTTTTTTTAAATCAAGCAGTCTTTCCCAAGCTAGTGCACCTGTATTAGCTTCTCTAGAAATGCCATAGGTTTCTGTGTGCAGAACAAACTCTGCTCAGTTGAATTCAGTAAGGTGATCAGTTCCTTGAAGCACTACTTTTTAAGGTAACTAAAATAGAGTTTTTGCTATCTAAATGCAAGCATCTAGTTTGACAACAGTGATTACTTTGTTTTACCTCTGTCATGAATGTAAGATAGTATGAACTGTGTTTAAGTAATTGTTTTATGCCTGCTTCACAGTACGCAAGTCTTTCACTAGAAGTACTGACCAACAGGACTCTACAGTGGGACATTGTTCTGCTTTAAATCTATGAGTCCTTCAGAAAGTGATATAGAGTGGCACTATAGGGAGGTTGGATAATCTAAAGGTAGTAAAGGCTTGGGTTAGGGTAGAACTGCATAAATGATATTACCTTGATAGTTGAGTAGTTGAGGAGCAGTTAATAAAAACAATAACTTGCTGTTCTAATTCTGATCAGAGCACTATGATGAGAAGAGCTGGAATAGCAGATAAGGACACACACATATCAACAGAGACCAATCTTTCCAGAACGTACCATGCATGACACCTTAGAGCTCCTTACAAGCCCTTTTTTCTTTCTACATTTTGAAGGGTATGACAGATAACTATTATGTACCTCCCAAATTACAAGCAAAAGTGTAATCAAGACCATAAGCTTGAGATGATTTTGTCTTTGCACCATATCTGGTTCAATCTCCAAAGCTCCAAGCCTCCTGGATGTATCAAAATATGGAACATCACCTGGCTTCTCTTTCTTGATAACATCAGCAAGACACCAGGAGAGTTCAACTTCTTGATTAATTGGCCACATTGGTGAAAATAGATGTCCAAATTTCTATATATGAATATGTGTGGCTATAGCTGGGCAGCAACATGTGCTCCTGGTGTCCAGCCAACCTGAAACCTTCCCTTACTGAGCACCACATGGCCCCTGCAGCACAAGCCACCTGTTGCATCCTAGGGAGCCACTGCTGTGTGCTCAATACTGCTACTGTCACGTATATCCTAATCCAACTGCTTTAACAGCAATTAAACTCTGAATTAGGAATTTCTGTGAAGAGCTTATGGTAAAAACTAACAAAGGAGTATGGGTACTAGTTCTTGCCTCCATTTCCTTACTGTGGGCAACCTTGCTGTCTTCTGGCTTTCCTTTCTCCCCATCTTGATGATTGCTGTGTCCAGGCTTTCAATACGACCAAAATGTAGCCTGACTGCCTATCTCTCTGCAAAGGCACTTGACAAAAGGGAATGTTTTAGGGAAGTCCATGCATTCAGACAACCAGGATGTTGTGTCTGGTTCCTTACTCAGCTCCAGTATTACCCCTTTGTGTGTGACCTTCAACATTATACCTTCTTGGCTCCAATCCAGCAGAGCACTTAAACACTAAATCTGGGCTCAGTTTTTCAGCTGAAGCTTATTTTCATTTGAAAAAAAAAATCTATTTCACAATACTGAAAGTTTCCAAAATTTGTCTCAGGTTTGCTGAATTGTTCGTGTAAAAAATAAAGTAGAAACAATTTTTAAACCAATGTTTATTTTGGCACTTTTAAGGGTAATGTGTTTATTTCTCTATTTAAAACAACTGTGTCTGATAGAGGAGGAGAAAAAAACCTAATGGAAGGTCTTGTATAGAGGACCAAGAGGTAGGTGTCCTCCAAAGAAGGAAGGAGGCAAGCATGACTAACTCTGAAACTGCCCCAAAATGACACTGTCACAGGTTTTTTTCCATGATGATATAAATATACGAAAGCATCTCACTCCATCATCTGAGTAGTATGTTCAAAAGTACTGAAAAATATCATAGGTCAATTTTTTCCAAAGCAGTTTCTGCCAAGCATATCTGCCAAAAACTTTTTAATATCTGGCTGTTTTCTGAGGCACATGGAAATGTATTCTTTTGAAAATCTCTCCTCCAGCCCTATAAGAAAGGGGGATTTAGCCAGTAACAGAGCTACCCGAACACAACAAAACAACACTAAATTAACCATTTGGTAATTCGAAACCATGAGTAACAGTGTATACCAAGCCTTCTTAGGCTTGATAAATAATTTATTTTCAATTTAAATTGCATCTCTGCTTATAATCTCATTTCTCCCCACTGACACTGTACAACTGATATTTTGCCTGTTGAGGCAAATCCATCTATTTCTGGCGCTGCTCATCTTCACCCTCATTCACCACACTCGCAGTGACTGAGTGCCGAGTTGCCCTGAATGTAAAAAATGTGTCTTCGTTCCTGTGTGTTGATGAATTTCTCTGATATGCTGATGATGTGTTATCTTTCTAGCTGCTGTGGCAAGGCATGTGATTTTATATGCTGTGTCTATAATACCAGTGTGTTCCCACAAGAATCAATGACAGCCAGAAACAGGAATGTGTTTACATTAAATCAGGAGTGTGCTGAAGCTAAAGTCTGTCACTTCATGTGGCTCTGGCTTGGTGCTCTCTTCTTCATTGAGTGTCTGTTTGAAAAACGATTGCTCTTGCCACTTATTGATATGGCAGATGTTACACCATGATACTTCTAAGAAGTATCCAGTATTCCAGTTCTGTCATTTCCTAGCATATGACAGTTTCCTGTGGTCATGAAAAGCTTTTAGAGTGAGGTTCCTTGCCTCCAAAACAGCTATCATCCACAATGGCCCTGATGCAATTTTAATCTTTGATGAATATTTGTCCTGCACGGCTACTATTTTGGGAACCAGAGAAGCAAAGATTGAGCAAGTAGGAACACACAAGGTGAGGACGTTAACCTGGGAGGGATGAAGCCTAGGTTTGGTCCTTGTTCCAGGAACAGTCTTTGCGGTTTGAGTGAAAGTTTCTGGATCAAATGCAGAACAGGAAAGATCCTCCTCCCTTTAGTTTCAGGGTCTCCAGGCTTTTGGTGTGGCTCAGGAGCTGGTCCAGATCATTGACTCTAGTACAGCATCACTAGGGATGGCTGTGGGAGGCTTCACTCCTGCATACAGGCAGAACCCGAGAGGATCGGGCACCACGTGGATCAGGGGACAGCTACGCAGAGGTYTGGAGTCTGTTGCTGGTCACTAGATGATGGATGTAGGGACTTTAGGGAGCAGATGAGTATGTGAGGCAAGCAAATCAGTTAAGTAATTATAGAAATGTTGTTCCTGTTTTTTAAAATCTTGGCATTGCTACTATCTTCCAACTTTTTTTTTCCCCAGGGTATGGTTCTGGGGCATCTTTGTTATGCTGTAGAAAGTTTGCTGTGTGCTGTTTCAGGCAGTTAGGCTATGTTGTGGGCTGGCTTCCTGCATGCTCTGATGTGATTAGTTGTAATGCTGAGTCTGAGGTTTGTAGGCTCTCTATCAGCTTGCCTTTATAGACCCTAGATATGGTCCAGGAATGAGCTAGAGGAGACAGGGAAAATGATATTTTACATTCTAACAGGCTGTGAAATCCAAAACTAGCATGAGAGCAACCACAAAGACTGAAAGCTGGCAAAAACATGGTTCCTTGAAACACCTCATTACTTCACCTTTAAAAAAATATTCTATACCTTTTCAGAAGAAATTATCATCTGTGCTAGATGTGGATCCGATCTGTGATAACAGATTAACTTTTGCTGACTTCAGTCACAGGACAGTATGTTCCCCTGAGCTCAGTCCTCATTGCTTTCTTGGCTTCCCTCAGAGCTGTAGGAATGCATTGAGACAAATGCATTTAGATGACTGTTCCCAGTCAGACCATGGGAGTGTTTATCTCTGTATTAACACAGGGCGTCATGTTAATCTTCATGTAGTTTTTCCTCAGCTAGTGATAGCTCCAAATCAGATTATTGTATAAAAATGTACTGCTTTGAAATGCTTCTCTAGATGGTTTATGTTAATTCCATTATAATGGATCACAATCAGGCAATCGTGATGGTAGCAATTTTCACTGCTTTTATAGAAATTGGAGATAGCTTGGCATGTGCCCAGCAAAATGCTTCTCCAAACACAAACAGACATCAACTCTTACAKTCTTGGTAACCATAAATGTTCTACAGCCTTCCATAAAAATGTAACAGGGTAAGATTATTGAGACACTCATTAGAAATGGCTGTAGGTTTGGGGGAGGGGGGTGTTTGGTTTTATKTTTTACACATGCAACGTGTCTGAATGATGTATTAAGTACAGGATTGCTTTGGTAGAGATCTGAAGGGAAGAAGCCTAGATAGTGAAAGAAAATTCTCTTTATGCTGATAGAGCATTAGAAAACTGAAATAACTCATAAGGTAGCTATTAAGGCTGAAATAATGTCAAGGGATTGTAAAGAGTCTTCAATGCAACATTAGCAGGGGAGAGAATCCAACCCATTGCATTAGTACRCAGAACCTCCATGAGACAGTGAATTAATATTATGTACAGAAAATAACACAGTGTAGAAAATAATATTTGATGCTCAGGGTCTGACATTTCCTCAGTCAAAATTCCAACTGATTTCGAACCAGTTAGCACCCTTATTTGCAACTTCCACAGGAACAGTAGTGGGAACACACATTTGTGCTGATGCCATACATCTAGGGATTATGTGGCTAGCTACTGTATCCATCTGCCTGTCCAGCCATGTGCAGAACATCTGCCTTATTTCACAACCATATTTCCTGCTAGCAGAAAGATAGGCATCTATTTGAAGGTCACATGCAATGACCTGACATCCCCTTGTACAGATGTTGACCTGAACTCCAGGTAAGTATCAACGTGTTGGAAGCTGTGCTGGTGGTGTACGGGCTTTCCAGCAGCAAGTGGTCCCTGCCTCACTGAGGGAACTACCCTTTAGGGCTGCATTTTGAGAAGGCAGATCAATTGCTTCCAGACCCAAGGCCGTTCAGAGCAGGCCAGCTTGGATACCTTTACTCTTTGCTTCCTCAACCTGACTTATTCTGGCCCAGTCCTGACCCTCAATTCACCAATAACCAATTAATTTAGACCCTGACACAATTGCTGTATCTCTGACATTCGTCTTGTGTCCTACCCTACATGTGGCTTGGACCAGCCCAGGCTCACTGGACCTTCATCTCCACATGTTAACTCATGTCTACAGCTGCTCTGGGAATGTGTATTGGATTTATGTGGCAAGGTTTTGGTAGCAGGGGAGTTGGGGGCTGCAGGGGTGGCTTCTGTGAGAAGACACCAGAAACTGCCCCCATTTGGACATAGCCAGTTCCAGCTGGCTCCAAGACGGACCCACCTCTGGCCAAAGCTGAGCTCATCAGTGACAGTGCTAGTGCCTCTGTGATGTATAAGAAAGAGTATATATAAGAAAGGGTAAAAACTGCTGTACAACAGCAGCTGGGAGAGAGGAGTGAAAGAAACAACTATGCAGACACCAAGGTCCATGAAGATGGAGGAGGAGAGGTGCTCCAGGCATTGGAGTAGCTCGTGGTGAAGACCATGGTGATGCAGGCTGTCCCCCTTGCAGCCCATGGAGGACTACAGTGGAGCAGATATCCACCCCGCACCCYATGGAGGACCCCACGCCGGAGCACGTGGATGGGCCCCAAAGGAAGCTGTGACTCCATGGAGAGCCCATGCTGGAGCAGGTTTTCTGGCTGGACCTGTGACCCCATGGGGGACCCACGCTGGAGCAGTCTWTTCCTGAAGGACTGCACCCCGTGGAAAGGACCCATGCTGATGGGTCACCCAGTTAGTGAAGAACTGCAGCCCATGGGAAGGACCCACATTGAAGAAGTTAATGAAGAACTGTCTCCTGTGGGAAGGACCCCACACTGGGGTGGGGGGGGTTGTGAGGAGGAAGAAGTGGCAGAGACGAAGCATGATGAACTGACCACAACCCCCATTCCCCGTCCCCCTGCACTGCTCGGGGGGAGGAGGTAGAGAAGTCAGGAGTGAAGTTGAGCCTGGGAAGGAGGGAGGGGTGGGGGGAAGGTGGTTTTAGATTTGTTCTTATTTCTCATTATCCTACTCTGATTTGATTGGCAATAAATCAGATTAATTGCCCCAAGTTAAGTCTCTYTTGCTCATGATGGTAATTGCTGAGTGATCTCCCTGTCCTTATTTCAACCCACAGGCTTTTCATCTTATTTTCTCCCCTTCTCCAGTTGAGGAAGGAAAGTGAGAGACCAGCTTGGTGGGCATCTGGCAGCCAGGAAAGGTCAAGTCATCACAGCATGTCCCTGTTTTGGCATGGGGAAGAGGAGAGATGGAGGTGGAACTCCTCCTCTGGACCAGTCCCACTCTTCAGCAGTGCCAGAGCAGAGCTGGCCCTCAGCTGCATCGGGTGTTCAGGAGAAAACAGAAGGAAACTTTCTCCTGTGCTGGACAAAGGGATCCCAAATGCTTGGACAGGGAGGAATCTCAGAGCCCCTCAGCACCATCTTGAGCTATAGCTACCACCGTGGGTGAAGTCCTCCAGGGACAGTCCATGCCTTATAAAGAGCTTAAATCAGTTTATCAGGGAATTAGAGGTGGGGGGGAGAAATTTCCCCCTACCTGCACTGCCCCTTGAAATAACTAACCTTGATGAGGAAATACTTGCAGCACAATGCTCTTTTGATATGGCACTTGTGAAAACTCCATATCCCCCCCATTGCCCACTGCTACCATGGCCTTGTGAGAAACCACCATATCTCTCCTATGCCCTTGTGTGCTGCTTATGCAGGTTAGAATTTTTTGTTTGTTTGTTTTGATTGTATTYAAAGCTGATGACATTTCTTCACCAAGTAAGCAAGACAGAATTGCAATTTGTAAAAAAGCTCAATTATGGCAAATTGGCTCTGTTTTGCATTTGTTACAAGTCAAATTGGCTTGTTTTTACCCAACCCAAAGTGGCTTTGTTTAATAAAGATTTTGTTGTTCAAACAAGTGCATGAAAGATGTCCATGGAAATATCTTTGAATAGGAACTAAAATCCATGCCATAATTGAAAAGAATTAACTCCAGAGCATAGCAAGGAATTTTACAGATGCAGATTAATACTTAGTGGTACACACAGCTTTTGGCTCCCAAGGTTGTAGTGGGGATTAAGTACACAATCTGCTTTTATATCAACATATGATCACATACTACCACCTTTGTCACTTCACACACTTAAAATATTTTGTAACACAGGTGTCCTGTTTAAAACCCATTTTGAAATGGGGAAACTGAAGCAAAGTGAAAATGAGATGACTTGTCCAGGGTTGTCCAGTTGGTAACTTCAGGGTCCCAGGCCACTGTTGAGCCAACAAGCTTTCTTCTAAAAAAACAGGGTGTTGCCCTGAAGGACTTTCACAATCTTTATTAAGCTCAAACAGTCAGAGAAAGCAAGGATGCACTTGCTGAGGGCACAACCCCACCAAGGTCCACATACTAAATTGGGTGATGGGAGGGGTAGGCAGAGGTTGGGGCTTGGGTCTTCCATTTAATTCTTCAAGGCAAGGCCCAGGAGAGCTGCATTGCACCAAAGGACAGAAGCAGAAGACAGCAGATGTATGAGAGATCTAGAACTACTGGAGGTGAGGTCTGTGGTGACTGAATTATTCTCTCTCTAAAGATGAAAAGATTTCCTTACCTTCTATTTGTTACTGCTTACTGAAATTGAGCATATAAGCAAACTTGAAATACGTTGGAGAGAAAGCTGACTTCTTTTTTCGTTGGTTTAATCATCTGTCTAATCTTGTATGTTCCCAACAGTTTGTAAAATAACTGGTTTCACCTTGTAACTTCTTTGGCCTTTTGCACATTGTCTTACTTTGTTTTATTTCATCTTTTTTGGACAGTCCATCCCTGATTTGATTAAAACAATGAAAGGAGACTATGGTAGGAAGGAATKAATTATTTTTTTCTATGGGAGGGCTAGAGAATCAACCTAATAAATCTGGGAGATCCTTAGGACTAATGCAGAAGCAACTAAGGTTATCCACATTAAAGTCTATGGCTATATATCTGCTGTCTGGTGAGTGTGAAAGCCAAGAGTGCTATGCAGACTGTCTCTGTGCAGCTTCTGCAGGTAGGGTTTGAGACCAGACTGGGTTAGGACAGCCACAATTCAGGTTACCTACATGTTCCATCGGCTCCTGCTGGAGGGAATATGAAGCCTTGCTTCCCATAACTTTGCAGCCACACAACTTTACTGTGAGGACTCAGGAGATATGTGGTGGTGTGGTGGTATTTGTCCTGGGCATAGCACACCCAGCATGTCTACACCACAGGTGAAAGTACGGGTTTCAGTCTGTGTGAAGGGGTGGCAGATTTCCACTCACCTCTCATGCTCTGAAGTTTTTATTTCGCCTTCACTGCTGCATGGTCAAGATTAGGTTTGAGCAACATCATTGGAGTGGAGATGTTGTCTTAGCTTCTTTGCCCTTCAGTCCTTCTAAAGATGCAGGCCTGGAGGATTAGAAGAAAGAGAAGATAAGTGTGATTTGATCCAAATGAGGATGTAAGACATGCATATGGTTCCTTTAGGCCAATGGATAACAGCTTTTTCAGGCTAATACATTATCACTGAAATGGAGAGAGACAATAATAAAAAAAATGGAACATTTCCCTCTTTGTGCTGTAATTTCATAGTATCTTGCCTGAAACACTGGGTTTTGTGTTACTGCAAACAGAGACAACAGTTATACAAACAACTTCCATCACTTGCTAGTGGCATCCATAGGAAAAATGTTAAGAATGTGTTTTCAGGGCTTTTTCCCTATGTTCTTTATTCTGGTGATCAGAGGGGAAAACTAAGCCAGTCTTTCTGCTTGGGCAGATTGGGAATACTTTTAGTATCCTGCAGATGAAAATAGCCACTGACGTACACATCGATAACCATCATGTCTGGAGCCTGTAAGTAAATGTGTGTTTCTAACCCKAATAGTAACAAGCAATAGATGCAGTCTGCATCTGAAAACACCAGTGGGAGCCTGGGTCAGTGCTTAGGGATGTGGTCAAGACAATGGAGCTGTTACATAGCAATAGCTGAGGGGAAAAAAAAAAAAAAGAACCTGGGGCTTTTTTCCCTCTTATGTCAGTCCAAACACATTGGAGACATTTCTCCTTGTGGGAGAACCCGGCTGCCAGGCAAGGCAGACACCCTGTCAGAGAGGTCATGCTGGAAACAGTTGTTTCCTTTTTGGTTTTTTCTCAGACCTCTATTTCCTTGCTTTCTGAGAACAAGCACGTTAGTAAGCCTTCAGGAAATGGAAACAGAAGAAAACCCTGGCTCAGAGCAGAATTTGGGGGTGACAGAATTAAATCAATGAAGTGAGGTTGCAGCAGGCTGAAAGCAGTTTGCAGTGCTGGAGCAGACAGACCCAGCCTGGGAACAGACTGTTTAAGGGACAAAATTATATTGCATTTAACTAGAATTAAACTCTGAAGAGAGCGAAAGATCATCTGGTATACACCCTAGTGGTGGGCTTTTGAATACTTCCCTGCCAGACTGCTGTGGGACCTGCACACATTTAACTTTTGCTGACACTTTACATTTTAAAGATTACCCATATAGAAAAAACGACCATGTAAATACAGAACACCTTACCCTAAAAGGACTCTGCGAAATAAAAGGAAAATCTTCATGGTCATAAACTTTTTTTGGAACTGTAGTTAACACTAGATCCAGCAGCACAGTAGTGAATAGAACTGTGGCTGTCTTTATTTGAGGAAACCAAGACTGTAAGAAAAATTAGACATGTATAATTCAGTAATTCAGAAATTTTTCAAAACCTTAAGAATGAGGTTCCTCTAATAATCTCAGGAGATCAAACACTTTTTCCAATCATCATAATTACAGGTAAGGTTTTAATGTTACTATTTTTCTTATTCTTAAATGGACATTGCTTTGCGGAGTACAAAACAGATTAAAAAACATGAAGAATCAAATCTTCTATGTAGCAGCACCATCCTTATTCCTAAAATGGGGTAATGGAAATTTAAAAAGTTCAAAGATTCTGATGAGTCAATTTGCAAACCTTTGCAATTAAGTCTTCTCAGAATTAATCTCTAAATTTCATCCCAAATTAGGATGAAAATTCCATTTTTCTTGTGAAGCAAGTGATCTGAAAAATGTTGTTTCAGGAGTTTCAAAAACTATCAAAGAGTTATTTGTTTTTCTCTTTGAAAGATTGAAACATTTCATCAGTACAAGATACGTGTGTGTGAGGGGGGTGGTGTTTCCCTTACCTTTTTCTCGCAAAAAAAAAAAACTTAAAAAAAGTTATACTCACAGCTCTGTTTGTAACATTGAACAACTATTCACATTAAAAAATCTTGGTGGCTCTTGGATGTAACTACCGTTTGTTAAAATTACACCTTAGTGAGCATTGGTTCGCAGCCTAGCTTTGTGTAAAACAACCCCTTTCTCCTAAACACTCCTCCCCCTTTTATTCTTTCACAATCTAAAACTGACATAAGGGCTAGTACTGATGAAGAGAGAAACTTAATCTCTTAGGTCTAGGTGACAGTGAACTTTTATGTGGTATCTGAGAGAGAGGTGGATCAGGAATAGTCAAGTGGTTCAGAAAAAAACAGATACTAAATCAGGATTCTCCTTCCCCATCTAATGAGCTGGGGAGTTCTTCATGTTGGTTGCTTTAATGTATTTTGCAGATCTCCGCCTTCCCATGTGGAGACTATTTATCATGCATTAATGTGCTAGTAAGGGATTTTGTCCTAAACTGTACAGATTCTAATCACCGCAATTTTTCAATGAATTTCTGAAATTCTTTTTGGTTACTTCTGTTTTTCCACCCACAGAATGAATGCAGAAATTAATCCTGTTCAAATTCAAACCTTAAAAATCCTTCACTTAACCTCTGAATTGCAAAAAACATGAGGTCTGATTCACAGCTTGTGTGGATCAGGAAAAACAACACTCCCACCCAAACCAGACCCTTAGTACCAGATTTTACCAGTGTACTCACTGAGTATTCTTGGTGAAATCAGGAGAAGGAGTTATTGAGGCAGAATCTGACCCCAAAAAGGAAAAGTAAAGAGCAACTCAAGCAATTCTGACATGAAAGAATGTCTTCTTGCATTTCCTAGAGGTCCTTTAGATGTCACAGCAGATTCAATTGTAATGTATGTTCCCATAGTAACTCCATTTTTCTTAGTCAGTTCTGTTTCTGCATACATTTATTAACTTTTTGAGCTTAAATGCAATGATGATGAAATATATTGCATCATTCAAGCCTAACTGAGGGAAAGGGTAAAAAAAAATTCAAAAGAAGGTTAAAAAAAAAGAGGGCGAAAAAGGAGCACAACAAGGCAGTTTTCGGCATGGGCAGCTTAGACAAAAAGGGTTAGAGATAAACATATAAATGTATGTCATAAAACATTGTGGACCTCCCACCAAGCATTTTTTGATATGTAAAATTACAAAAGGTTAGCCCAGGAGCAGGATAAGTCATTGGTTATAGGTATGGTGTTTTTTTTAATCTCCATTTCGTATGTTAATAGTAGTTGATAGAAAGTAGCAAAGCATATAGTTTTGCTTTTGGACTCTGTAGGTCCATTAAATTGTTTGTGCTGTTCTGCAAATAGTTTCCCATGCACGGCCTTTCTACACCAAGCTCCWGGCAATGTTCATGCTAGACAACCACAGCAGTTGTACGGGGAGTTGAAGATGACACCAACATCTATCAGAGGCAGAGCTCTGCATCTCTGCTTGAAAGTCCTTTCTACCCCTGGTTTGCGGAAGAAAGAACCAGATGTCCCTTGGGATCCTCTTTCGAAGACAACTCCTCCTGTGGAAGTAGGAACATAAGGGAGAGGGCCCTTTTCTGACTGTTGCCAGCTGTAGCAGAAGGAATATACATGCTTCGTTCACATGGTATTATTGTAGCACACAATACAGTGGATAAAATAGGATAGGACAGATTATATGAGTATGCAGTTTCTCCTTCTTTGAGGGCTTAGAATATGAGACACTGAAAGATGGGATTACATGGAGGCCCATAAAAGTTAAATCTTGTTTATTTCACATGCCATTAGGTGAAGTCAGTGAAATAAAGTTAATGCAGTTTAATGAGAAACACGTGTGGCAAGGATAACCCCATTCTCACAGTCACTCCTAGCTGGAAGATAAAATCATGTATGAAAGTTTAACAAGAATTATCATGGTGTGCAGCACCTCGTGCAAATTGTACATCTGGGGAAGTTTTTCCCACCTGGTAAGCTCCCACCAGGAAGAACTTGCCRTATCCTAGCAGCATGTCACTGTCTACATCTGGGATTTTCTCTAATATATTTAATCTCCCCAGCTGAAACCTGCTTTTCTGTGGCAAGATCCAGCATTAGCTTGTTAGAGGAGACAGGGTCAGTTTCATCTCTGGCTTGAGCTTCCTTCTGGAGCTATGTGGAAGACACTTGAGCAGCTTTTCATATTGCTTCATCACCATGGTGTTTGAGTCCTTTGATTGAGGGGGAACGGTTACTTGAATCCAAACACTTTCTACAGCTAAGTCAGCTGGTTAACATTGGTCATGTCCTCTAGTTCTGCCAGTTTTCTATGAGAGAGAAGAATGACAAATAGTAGTGTGTTCCTCTGGTGGGCATCTTTTAAGTGTGCACATGCCTCTATGTGAGTGAAGGCAAGGTCAAAGGAAGGTTTCTTGCACTTAGAGATGAAAACACTGARAGTTTTGATGGTTCCTGGGCTTCCTTGCTAGCCTTTTTCCAAAGGATGAGGTAGCTCCCAGGATGTCTGGTCTCTCACCCAAAACAGTTTTCCTTCTCTAAGGAATCCCTAAATGGAGAACTTAGGTTGCTAAAAGAAGTTTTGCACCTGGATGGAAGGAATGTGTCTCCAAACTCTGTTTGATGCTCTCCAAGTGAATGAGCTGACCTGGGTTTGCTGTCACAGACCAAATGGTCAGTTAGGCTAAAATGATCAAGTTCATGTTGTTGCTCTAGCTCTGTAGCTTACAGTGGTCCTCGCCTTCACTGGTATGTTAAACCAACACTAACTCCTTGGGCTTTCAGGACTGCTTCCCTTTTCCTCTCACACATCTCCAAAATACCGATGTCTTTGATACAAAAGAAATATCCACCCAGGCATGCATGCAGTGCTGGGCACTCCACTGAACATCAGCAAACAGTCAAAAATTACCATCATTACAGTGAGGAAATGCTTTCTGGTATACAGTCCTGTTGCTGTGCAAATTCCAGGCAACCCAAATCACAAAAAAAAAGAGAACTTACCTAAATTTTGCAACCTAGTGTGGAGGATAGGAAAAGGATTCATTTACTCATACTTTTGGGGAAAATGTAATGCAGGGCTTTTGCTTCCTTCTTTTGATATCTGTAGAGCTCAGTATCATTTTCAGTGGTTCCTAGAGTCTTTAACAGCTCTAATAAGAGAGAAAAAACAAATCCCCTCTGCTCAGTAGCCCCTGTGTAACATTGCAGGTCACTACTATAAAGCTATTTATCAGTGATTTCCCCTTCCTCAACCTGGGGGATTTAATAGTGCTAGCAAATTGATGTTTAAATCACTGGCTATTAAAAGCACTTGGGTTTTGTTTAGTTTTTTATTTTCCCTTTGCACTCCGAGTTTCCAAAAAGTCTTGTATTGTCCTACATGTCAAAACCAAAATGTAAATGCAAGATRTATTTTCTCTCAGAAACAAGCAGATCTGAAAACTTTACTTGTTTGTATTGGTGAGTTTAATAGTGTTCTGTGTTTCTTTAAGCACTTGTCCATTCAGTTGCAAGGGAACAGGATGTTGTAGCTATGCCAGAAAGTTTTAYTGAAGTATGAAAAAGAAGGAAGTGACTTACAGATACCAAAAAATGCTACGTCCCCACGCTAGCAAACAACACAAATTTCATTAAAATTTATATATAAACCAGAAAATAAATCTACCCTTACCTGGTGCAGTCTATTAAATTAATCAGGTGCAGTATGTTCCATGCAGATTATCATCCCCTTCACCCCAGAAGATCTAAAAATAAACACAAGAAGCACCTTAAATCCCTGGTATTTGCTAGTGGAACATTGTTCTATGATGTTTCACTACAAAAAGGCACACACATTCGCAATCAATTACTCATTGTCCCAAATGGTAACCCAAATTTGCCTTGATTTGCTTGCTCCTCTGTGTTCATAACAACACATCCAACACTGTGTGAGTGAGCTGAGGCCATGCCCTAGAGCCACTCCACCTATACCTCCCATTTCTGACTTTTTGATAGCAGGCAGGGTGCAGCAGGGCTTTCATTATTAGCTTCCCAAACACACAGTTGCCCAGGAATTAGCGAATGGGGCTTGGGAGTAGGGAGATTAGAAAATTGGTAGCGTCACAGAAAATTGTCCCCCATGTCCTAGCTGGCAGATTGGCCTTGTGTGACACGCTGACACAAAATATACCCACCACCACCACTGAAAATGGGGAGCTCTAGGCTCTCAAGGACAGAGCAGCAGCTTTGGGCTCCTCTGGGGCAGCCCAAATACCTGCTACCTTCTGCTGAGGCCACCTTCCTATTTATATTCTTCTCAGTTCCTCACAATGTTTGATTACAGTTTTCAGGGAATCATGTTTTAAAGACAGAGATGCATTAAATGAAAATTACCTTATTTATGTGCTGTGCTGGGTAGCAGGTTGTCATAACCTGATCTGTTGATAATATATTACAAATGACTTCTCTAAGAGGTTTTCTAATAAATTATTGGAAAAGGTAGCCATATTGAGTGATCATTTTACCATTTTTTGCTTTTTAAATAATTTTCAAAGGGAAAACGGTATTCTGTTGTAACTTAAGTTACTTAAGTAAGTTAAATATTTGTGAATGGGATTCTAAATCTTTGGGTTCTGTTATACTTGTGTGTGTTTTTATATATATATATATGTATCTATATATGTGATTGCTGAGTCCTCCTGTGTTTAGTAATGTCACAGAGGAAATTACTGCTACAGAATGCTGTACTATAAAACAGCATGGAGACACATATAAAGATGTGAATATATATCAGGGAAAAAATTAAGCTTGAAACATTTTCATTTGTATTTAAGGTTTAAGAATAAAAGCTGAGAAACTCATATTCTCCCCTAAGGTTTCAAGGCATCACATCTAGATTTATTGGAGCTCAGGCTTTTATTCCCATCGAGTTTCAATCTCTATTAGTAACGTACAGGCAAGTGGTGTTGCCACATTGCTCACACTGCTAAAAAGGAGTCATTTTATGTCAGTGGTTTTGTTCTGAACAAGCACCTGTTTCTAGATGAGAAACAAATCAGCTTACTTCCAGAATCTGGTGCACTGAGCTCCTTAAATTAGACAGAGATAAGTATGCATGGCCAGGCCTCCAGACTTTTTCAAAAGCTCACATCAGCTGCTCAGCTTCCTGTGTGTTGAAAGGCGCTTTACAAAAGCACTTCCCACCCCTTGGGACTGACATTGAATCAAAAGGCCAGAGAGTTGGCACTCAGCTTGAAAGGTATTAGGCAGGATGCACTACAGAGCAAAGTCATGGCAGAAAAAATCTGCCTTTGCCTGAAGGGAAAAAATCCTAGAAACTCATCCTCTTCTGTACTCTTTGGGACACTCACTTTTTACCAGGTAAATCGCCAAACCAAGCCAGGGCCCCTGAGATTGCAGCTTCCTTCCTGTGGCTAATGGTTTATTACTGTGGGTAGGGGATCAGGCCCTTTATCATCACTTTTGCATAGCTGCAACATGACATGTAGGCAGAGGAAAAAATGGGGGATCTTCTTTCTGCTTAGCATGCGCAAACACTAAGGTATCTTTGCAAAACTTCATTCTGATTTTTTTTTTTTTAATGTTTCAAATTACATTCCTAACAGAATGTCAAGGTAGGTTCTCTGGAGATGAGATCTGAATAAGAAATGCTCTTTTGGAAGGAAATCTCATTTGAAAGGGTGCTGGAGGGAATCATTCCAAGCAAGTGGGTGTTTCTTAAGGCTCTCTTCTGTTCTGCCATCTCTGTTATAGTTTTGYGTGGCTGCCTCTTGCTATTGAATCCAACTTTATTATGCCGTTGAGTCCAGGTTGTCTCAAATGCCCCTTCAGTGATAAAAACTAGCATTGACCAGCATTATGGAAATAGTTTAAACATGTTTTCCTGTCAGATGAAATGGGACCTTTCTACTTTGTGTCCCCTGCACTCCCCACAGCTATCCTCTGTTACCAGCCAAGACAGGGAGAGCAATTTCGGCACTGTCATCCTGGTCACTCACCTGGCCTGTTTTGCTCAGTAGTCATTCTAGTGCCTTAGTTAACATTCATTAGCAGATAATTGTTTCCAGACCAAAGGTGGGTATACTGTACTTAGAATCTTTCTGTCAATGAAGGTTTCATATCCTCTAATGAGTAGGTAGATATGTACACCGATATGCTCCCTGCATAAATATGAGTATTCCTATCCTGCCACAAAAATAGGCCAATTAGTTTTGCTGTTGGTTTTTTTGTGCGTATGTGTCTGTTTTAATAATGAAGCACCCTCCATGAAATCCTTCATTTTCCTCATAATTTTATTTATTGAATGTGTCTTTGCTATCATTTGGCTGTAAAACACTCAAAACTTTATCCTTTATCCAGCTGTGGATGCATTTTTTATTATATACTCTGACAGTGCCTACCATGGTAGTGCCATGGATCACAACTGTGTAGCGTGTGCTGCCTTAGCAAGTGACCAGTGTTTTGTGCCACAGTATGACAGGTGGGAAGGTAACCTTCTCACCTAGCTTCTCACTAGCTGATCTGCAACAGGACTGTATAACCCAGGGATTTTCCACGTGTGAGACAAATGTGTGTGTATTATAACATATGCCTCCTCTATGGCAACAACAGAACAGCAATATAGCAGTATGCTGTAAGCTACCCCGAGTTCCTTTTCTTTGTGTGGTCAGCACTGAGCACGTGAGGGACAGAGAGGTATTACTGAGTGACATTGTTCCAGCCATCCTTGTTCTTTTGAACAACTTGAAAAAGCCACTGGAGGGGTGGGTGGGAATTCAATCTGCTAGCGAAATATATCTTTCTAGCAACAGATACGCTTCTTCCCCCAAAAGTGCCATCCTCCAGAGACCCAGCTTCAGCAATGTTGAGTTCAGTGCTAGGAAGGTCTTCACAGGCTTAATGTATGTCAGCTTTGCAAGGCTAAAAAATGATCTTAAAACTTTGGGAAAAGTTTCTGCGAACTAATTCCCAACGCTGCAACTGAACTGCCAGAAGTGAGTATCCTYGGATATGAGACCTTAAAAACCTATGCTTTTAAGTATAGAATATTCACTGAAAGCTATTTTAGTTGTTCAGGTAACATCTGTATCATTGGATTTTATTTTAACCTTACTCTTTATTGCAATGGCAGTCTGCACATGTTTAAGTCTTTTGCTAAGTCACATCAGGTCTTAACACTTGTGATGTAACATTTTAGACTGAGTTTGGATAGGGGTCTCTTGAAGATTTTTGTATGGAAATCTAGCTAAATGTACATTGTTTTGAGTGAGCAGGAAATCCCATCCTTCCTTTCTGAATCAGATTGAGCTATAATTACAGTGTCTCCATTTGCAGATCCCGGCGAGGGCAGTTCAGTGGAAGAGGTGATTAGCTGGGTGTGCTTTAACAACTTTGCAGATGGGAGCGAGGAGGTGCACTTCCTAGACATCCAGTCCTGAGTAAGGCACAGTTCTCAGGTGGGATCACAGGACAAAACACTTCATCCTTGTCAGGCTGGCAATATTCAGCAAAAGTTTATGGTTATATTATTCCTTATCCGGATGAAATTAACATCTTTTTTTCCCCCCCCCCGGTGTTTCTCAGTGTATCTCATTTGAGTCTACTAGCARGCAGAGAGCAGAGACATGTGGGAGGGTCCAGAGGCACTCTGGGGCAATTTAGCCCTCATATGAGCACCAGCTTGTGGTGCACAAGCTGCCCTGGCACACCATGGCACAGCTGGCATTCCAGTCAGACAGAGGATGCCTCTGCCCTTCTGCTGCCTTCCAAAACTAGGTCTCTTACGCTGTTGCTTTTACCTGTTTCTGGGATTTTTTCTCAGCTGTGTTCTCCACGTGCTGTAAGAAGAACAGGCGGGGAAGACGACCGGCCTGGCTGAACCGGGAGCTCTTGCTGGGACTCAGGAAAAAAAGGAGCGTTTACCACTTGTGGAAGAAGGGGCAGGCAACTCCAGAAGAGTACAGGGATCTCATTAGGTCATGCAGAGAGGAAATCAGAAAGGCAAAAGCCCAGCTAGAACGCAATCTGGCCACTGTCGTTAGAGACAACAAAAAATGTTTTTACAAATACATTAACGAC
>JAYKAV010002971.1:472774-487511 GCA_035582835.1 Phoebastria nigripes | reverse complement strand
CTCTATAACTACCTGAAAGGAGGTTGTAGCGAGGTGGGTGTTGGTCTCTTCTGCCAAGCAACTAGCGATAGGACGAGAGGAAATGGCCTCAAGTTGTGCCAGGGGAGGTTTAGATTGGACATTAGGAAAAATTTCTTTCCTGAAAGAGTGGTTAAACATTGGMACAGGCTGCCCAGGGAAGTGGTGGAGTCACCATCCCTGGAAGTATTTAAAAGACGTGTAGATGAGGCGCTTAGGGACATGGTTTAGTGGGCATGGTGGTGTGTTGACGGTTGGACTCAATGATCTTAGAGGTCTTTTCCAACCTTAATGATTCTATGATTCTATGATTCTATGATTCCATTCTCCCTCTTCTGCATGCAGAAGTGGCATTATGCTTCAGCACTCATTAATTTCATTTGCCCCCACTAAGCTCTAGGTGGGAGAGACATGAAACTCATTGTCAAAGCACATGAAGGCTGTGCAGCAAAGTGCCCTTCTAAGGCCCGCAGGAACCTGACTGACCAGCTCAGCCCATTTTGCTGGGGTACAGGTGTTTGCACATGGTCCAAGGACAGCACTTTTGACTTGAATTGGGCAACAGTAAATAGCACGGCTCGAATGCTGTTTTCAGGTAGATGGAGGTAGATTTAGAGCAGAGGAGAGCTGCTTATCAGGCAGCATTTTATCACTGGAGCAGATGACCTATACACTTTACAAGCTGCATACTTCACCTCCACTTAGCACACAGTTGAGGGTCTCTGGACCCTAATACCTGCCTCAGAGAACTGAGGGGGGAAGCTGCAGGGGTACTTCACAGCTGGGAGATGCCAGAAGCCTCCTGTTGTAGGACTGATTTAGAACGGATGGATCTTCTGAGGCATCTGTCACCTGACCCACCCTAGACATCTACCTTAGGCAAGCTAAATCCAACCCTTGAGGACAGCAGGAAGAAGCAATGCCATCTCTCACCTGCCCCAGTGTCTGCATGTATCTGGTTCTCTGGYTGCTCCTGCAACTGAAACTGTCCCTCTGCTCTGTCCAGAAATTTTGCTGCACTTCAGGAACACTGTTGCAGATTATGCTGTCTGTAAGCATCAGAATAATTAATTTGTTCTAATCATGGTTATTATCTTTAGCATTGTTTTTCTTTCCCCTGGAGTTTTTAATACATTTGCCCCAGACCCAAATGATCTGGCTAGCTATTAAAGGGTGTGGGTTCCTTCATTATTTTAGTGAGAGACAAAGAAAGCTGTTAACTGTGAGAAAGACAGCTGTACTTAAAGATGGCTGTATTTCTGAGAGAGAAGAGAGCCATGCTTGTACACTAACCTCTAGTCAGGCAGAGCAGAAAATTATGGTTACTCTTTGGGCTCTAACGGTCTCTTGTTTACAAGGCAAAAGCACTCTGGCTYCTTGCTGTAGCAGGGAACAGAAAATATTTCCATGTAAAACCTTGCCTGTCCCTTTCACTCTGGCCCAGAACTCTGCAGCTAAGATTCCCCTACTAACCTAATTATCTGTTTATTTTGAACTACATCTGGCTTTGTGCAGCACGAAAAGCAAACCACCAAAGGTGGATGACCCTTCATGAAAGGAATCAGGAGATCCCCTGGAACGGCTAGACCAGCCCTGTAGCATCCTTTGATCTTACAACTCGCCCAGTCATGTCTGTGCTTTACAATACTCTTGCTTCATGGCTCTTCCCAAGCTTGCATTGACTTAGTGAATGTTCCCTTCATATCCTCATTGGCAGCACTTCTGGCTCTTTGCAAGATTTAGAGACCTATTTTACTTTCACTGCTTTCTTTTGATAATCTATGTTCTTTCCGAGTGTTCAAGCACTTGACCGGAAGCTTAACTAACTTAACTGTTAGGAACGATGCTCCACTTCTGCACAGAGAGTTGTATCAAAGCTTGGTGTAGCCAGTGAGAAGTCTACTTTTGGCTGAGGTTCTTAATAATGAAACTTAATCTTTTCCAGTGTTGTGTGGTGGTCACCAGGGAATCACATAAACTCATCACATAAGAAACGAAGCTGATGGATAATACGGTATCCATCTTTGTGCAGCAATGACAAGCCACTGACCCTTAAATAAAGTTGAAAAAATCTTAGTAGAGCAGGTGGAAATTTGTGTTGTTTATTTGGGAATTTTGATCAAAAAGAACCCTGTAGCTATGATAATTCTTTCAATTACTTTTTGCAAAAAAACTAATGTTCCTTTGAATACCATTGATTTGCAACAACATTCAAAATTAAATCATTTCACCAAGCATTTTTTGCAGCTTCTGAATGTTTTTGCTTAAAAATAAATGTGAATAGCTCATTTTATCTCAGCTTTTCATTCTCTTGCCTTTTTCTGGAGAAAAAGAGTCTAACAAAACAAAGGCAGTTAAAAAACAAGAGTAAGTAGGTCTTGCCCATCAAAACAAAGTGAGCCATATTTAAAGAACTCTTTATAAATTAAAACAGTCTGTGAAAAGATTCCAGCATTGCAAATCATCTTTGAACTGTTAATTTTGCCTATAAAACTTAATTGTCCTTTTTGACTATCCTTTTTTGGAGTCAGTGAACACACACCAATATCTCCCTTCTTTCTTTTAAGCTAAATAAGGAAAATTCATGTTCTCAGTATTTACCTGACTTAGATTTTCAGAAAGTCTTACTGTCCTACAGTTTTTAATGTGTAGCTGTCACCATATCAAATAGCATGAAATCTTCATGGAGTTGCAGGCCTGAAGTTACTAAATGGACCATTTAATTAGTCTACTTTTTCTTTAATTTAAATATATTTTAATAAAAATATACGACATAACAAACAGAAAAGAATTCCAGGACAGAAGTTCTCCTAATGTCACTGTGAATCACTGCAAATGAACAACATCAAATCCCCTCTGAAATCCCTGTTCCTAGAATCAGGGGCAGAATCAGACCTGACTTCAGCCAGTATTTAATTCAGTTCGGCAGTCTCTCACACATCCTTCAAATCTGCATCACATTTGTCAACAAATGCCCTCAAAAATGTTCAACCAGGAAAACAGATAAGCTTACGTGGAAAAGTCTGTGATACTCGGTTACTGTATGTTCCCTAAAAGAACTCATAAACCACCTCAAATAGAAATGTTTTCTTTTTAATTTTTTTTTTTTTTTTATATATATATAAATGCTTTCTGCATGTTTCATGGGCAGCCCTGTGGTTTTTCCTTCATCCACCACAGAATCCCTAAATGTATGTTTGCAAGTAGCCCAGTGGTATCTCCCAGGGATGTAAGCAACAAGGGAAGCTTTGGTGACTGTCTTAAGAGGTAAGTTGTGTCTCCCTCCTGTGCAGATCAGCAAAATGGCAGTGAAGTTAATTTCTCTGTAATGTAAAGAAATAGCTTGCCATTTCTTCTTTTCTTTAAGAAGCAGAGGTACAATGCTAGTTCCATTTGTTACAGTGTAAACACTAAAAATGTCCACTTYTAATATATTAGTGCCCCTCTGATGGCTCGCTGTAGAAGGAGCTGAAACTACCAATTTGTGTTCCAGCAATTTGCTTTGTAAAGAGAGAGTTGATAAGGACTCTCAACAAAGTAGACAAGCTTGTCTTTTAAAAGACAACTGTCTCCCTCTTCCAATTTTCAGGCCAAATATTTCCTACAGATGAATTTTTATGAGGGTATCATGACTCTCCAGTGGCATTTATTCTTCATCTATTGTGCTCCTTGCTGAGAGCGTAGGAAATAAATAAGGGAGGCAGAAAGAGCCCCTCTCCTATCCAGTCATGGCCTTCCCCTGTCAGGGTTTTAAATGCCACTACCACTGTGGTGTAACTGCAGGTTCAGGAGATGTTCCCAGGCTTCTGTGGTAATGTGCGTATACCTAGGTGACCCACGCTACAAGAAAGACATTGAGGTGCTGGAGCATGTCCAAAGAAGAACAACAAAGGTGGTGAAGGGTCTAGAGAACAAGTCTTGTGAGGAGTGGCTGAGGCAACTGGGAGTGTTTAGCCTGGAGAAAAGGAGGCTCAGGGGAGACCTTATCGCTCTCTACAACTACCTGAAAGGAGGTTGTAGCGAGGTGGGTGTCAGTCTCTTCTCCCAAGTAACAAGTGATAGGACRAGAGGAAATGGCCTCAACTTGCACCAGGGGAGGTTTAGGTTGGATATTAGGAAAAATTTCTTCACTGAAAGGGTTGTCAAGCACTGGAACAGGATGCCCAGGAAAGTGGTTGAGTCACCATTCCTGGATGTATTTAAAAGATGTGTAGATGTGGCGCTTAGGGACATGGTTTAGAGGTGGACTTGGCAGTGTTAGGTTTATGGTTGGACTCTATGATCTGAAAGGTCTTTTCCAACCAAAATAATTCTATGATTCTATGACTCTACTATCCGTACCTGTGTGCTTTCATGGGCAGGACCTGCAATCAGTTCACAACAGCCCTGCCAGAAAGCCAATATGCCCCAAGTTTTGGCCCCATGCTAGCTCAGCAAGGCATGCAAAACTAATCCACTGTATCTCGCTGTCCTGTTTCCTGGGAGTGTGCTGTTTGTAAGTGCTAATTACAAAGATGGCAATACTCGATTCGTTGGGAGATAAGAGAGGCAGATGGCATGTTCTTTTATTAAAAACCAACCCACTTCTATTTGCTGTAGCTCTTTGTGCCTTCATTAGGATTTACATTTGAAATGATCAGAGATCTAATAAGCCAGCATGGCACCTAGTTATCAAGGATGTATCTTCAGGTCTCTACCTGAAGGGAGTCATGGATTTTTTCCACTTCACATCCCTCGGTTTAAGAACCTGCTGGCTTGCTTTATCTCTGCTTACTTCAAAGTTTCCAGTTGTGTGAATGCAGCCTCCAGCTTGGCAAAATGCAAACTCAAAACTTTCAGCTGATTCTAAAAGGTATGCAGCGAGGAAGATGTAGATTTACAAAGCTCCGGCTTGCCCAATGGAAATGTTTAATTAGCCATTAACCAAATATCTCCTTTTGATGCCTGGGACCAAGAAGGAGGGAAAGGCAAACAAAGCTTTGTAGGCTTACAGCTTATTCTGCAAATCAGTGGAAACACATCTAGTTCTGTTCCTAAACAGATGCAACAATGTTAGTTATGGCTCAGATATGAGATGCTGAGAGCTACAGGGGAGGGTAGGACCTGTAAGAGACCAACTGGCAGCTAACACCAAGGCCAACTTGTAACCCACTGGAACAAAGAACTGTTTTCCAGCGACAGGAGACAAAACTTGATAAGGGAGCAGGGGGTGGAGATCCCCTGAACCTGTCTGAGGAATGTCTCAAACACTCACAAGCCTGAGGGATGGTGAATCCCAGGAAGGCTCCTCTGTAGAGAGTTAATTGGCTGTGGCCTTGGGAGAAGAAATATGATGACACTGTAAGTCGGCCAAATAAGGGAGTATCCAGGTAAGTGCTAAGGAAACAAGGACTAGTGATAAAACCAAAGAAACAACTACTTGAACTGAGTGAGCTATCCTAATTAGCATACTAAAAAATCCACCCACCAGCAGGAAAAGCCCCCTACCCAACAAAGCCCCTGCAGATGCACAGTAAAAAGAAAGGACACTGACTTTAAGTGAAGACGAGACATATAAGAACCAATAGAAGTGAACTACGAAACTAGCCCCRTGGCAGAGGGGCAGTTTGAAGTGAACGGCGGGCATAAAAGGGGAAGGCAAGGAGGGGAATAGGCTTTTTCTCTCTTTCGACTTTCGATCTGGGGACTTGGGACTCATTTGGGGAGCTTTTGAAGGAGCACTCCTGCGGACCAGAGACCCCCATCGGCTGGACGAAYGCTGGAACCTGGACTGGTGATCTCTTCCTCTCTCTTTTTTTCTCTCACTCTCTCCTTCTTTCTTTCTTTTAGTCTTTTACCTTTTCCTAGTAAGTAACGCAAGGCATAAACTCCCACAGCRGTGGTGAGCAACAGGCTTTTCTGCTACCCAATTATTTCATAAACTCCCACATCAGTGGCGAGCGGCAAGTTTTTCTGTTATCCAATTATTTACCAAGGAGCCTAGCTATAGAGTCAAAGTCTTTGCTTATGTACAGACCTTGAGTGTCATTTCACCATCCATACCAAGGAAATTTGCGAATCTGAGTCACCTCTCCCGCACAGGCAGGACGTGACAGGACCATACATCCTCTTTGTGAAGATCAGGTGCAGGACAATAATTAAGGCATAATCAGAGTATCTTCCTGCTGCTTTCCAATCACCATTCAGCTAATAATCGCTTTATAGATTAAATAGCAAGTTGCAGCTAAGTTAGGCAAGTGCAACATAAAACCAATACTGATGTTTAAAGGAATTAGGTGAACTTAGTCAATGAAGCATAGCATCTCATTCATATTAATCTCCAGCAGAGACCTGGTTGTTCCAGTCACTGATTCAACCATTTGCTTGCTTAAGTATTTTACTTCCCTCTGCGCATTCTCTGTTATATTCTTCCCTTCAGCACTCACCTCGTTCCTTGTAGGCGTTCCCAAGGTTAAACCCCCAGCCCTCACCCCCTGTTCCTTATGGTAGCTTCTGGGGGGAAAGTGGTTAAGAAAGAAAAAAAAAAAAAGCAGCAGCTAGAAAACTGCTAGAGAATGTGTACATATACATATACATACACACATTTATATTAAAATTGTATTAAAAATTTATATTAAAATAATATTATTAYAAAATTAATTTATATTAAAATTGTATTAAAAATACATACACACATTTATATTWAAAAATATCTGCAATGTACCATTAACCTCCATTATCTCTATGTGGCAGAGCTACATCCACTAGTAGAGGCTGGCAGTATAGTAAAATGCTTTGGTGTTTGAAGACTGTTTGGTAGTTGTGCTCACTGCAGAGCCCCACAGCAGACTGGGCTGCACTGCCAGGAAAGCAGCTGGAAAACCAAGCATGGTCAAAGCTGGGCAACCATGCGGCGGCGAAGAAAGACTAGTATCCCCACCACTATCCAGTATGTCTTTGCACTGGCTGTGTAGGATAATGGAGAGCAATTCAGAGTGAAGGGCAAGTCTACATTTGCACATCTTATATGCACAAGCCCCTTGCTAAATGCTGCCCTAAGCTAACAGCATGAAAATAGGCAACTACCAAAGTTGGGTTGATGATTGGTATATCCCCTTGCTTCTCTTGTCAATGTCTTTGCTTGTGTCCTTACTGTCTTGGGTAAATGTACTTGGGAAATTTGGGCAGGATATCTTCTTGTCAGACAGTAAGACTGGGAGCAACAACACAAGTCTTTTAAAAGGATCACATTCCTTTGAGCAACTAGCAGGGACCAAACTATGGCTATGGAGGCACAGTTCTGGTGCAGCTCCTGTTAAGGAACACATCACTATCAGTCAGTCTGCGCTGCCAACAAGGCTCTGTAATTGCAACTCCACACTCTGACAGAGCAGTGGAAACATAAGAAACATTAAATGTTCGTAGCTGTGAACCCCTTTGCTGCCTGAGATACTTGGTTTATGTCTTTGAACTCTTGGCCATATRAGGATTTTAACTGCAGTCACAGGGTTAGGAATATTGATAATACTGGAAACAGATGTTATTGAAATGTGAGTTGTTTGAGAAGAATCAGGAATTACAAGAAAAAAAAATCTCTTTATGCCATCCTCCTTTTCAATATCAACCTTCTTGTATGTAACTTGCACCAGGGAGGATTTTTTTTTTTTTTTACTAAGAGGAAAGAAATTACACATAAGCAGAAGAAAGAATGGCTTTAAATTAGCAAAGATAGAATATTAATAATGGGAAAATGCAAAGCAGGGAGAGATATCAATTGTGAGAAAACAGCATAAGAAAAGAACCTCTTAGCCTTGTCAGATGCTTTGTGGGAGAAAGCCTTCAATCAGAAATGTGCTGGTACTAAATTATCCCTGGATCTGATCTTGCTTTAATAATTGAAAACTCCCACTGCTGGAACAGAACCAGCTTGCCGAATGACCACTAATTTCTCAGACTGGATATTAACTAGACAAAGCTGTTGCATGTATCTAATCAGATTTATATTTTTATTCCATGACACACTACATCTTATGCTGTGTTACGATTTAAAATTATCACAGCATGCTCTGTGACATGTGTAGATGAGATGTGCATTTTCTTTAGTACTGAAGCATTTTCTCTTCTGTCTTTGCAGCTGTGGTTATAAGTTCTGAAAGCAGATTTTCAGGAAGATATATTAGAAGAGGTGTCAAGATTAAGCCATTTGTTTGTTTATTTAATATCTTATTACAACCTCTAGCCTCCAAATTTTGTAGTTCTGTGTCTGTCAGAAAGCTCAGTGTGATTTTGCAGCTAAGGCTTGCATGTGAAGAGGAGTATTCTTTACTCTCTCTCTCCCCGTTATTTGTGTGTGTCGTTCCCTCCATCCCCAAAAGAAAGACTGCACTCTAGTAACTGTGGTCCCAAACCATCTGAACTGTCTTTGTCTCTTTTTTCCCCAAAAGAAGGAGAAAGATACTCAATTTGAAAGACAAATTCAGAGTTTTGCTTGTGAAATAATATGTAGGAAAAGGGAGCAGAAATAAGGACTACAGATAGAATAAAAATCTTGCTCAGTATTATACATTTAAAATTCTTTAAATATTTTACCTACTGTGACTCCAATAAAATGTTAAAAATTCAGTAAATAGTTATGACTGCAGAGGGACTTGGTGTTTATCCTTTTTCTCCCCACTAAGTTGTTTCAAACTTTTCTATGATCTTATTGCTTATTCCTTTTGAGGGCTTACTAACAGCTCTTTTTGCACATTGCCCACTGTGGTCATTGGAAATTGTCCAGCGTCACCACTGAGAGTTGGATTTGTCCTTTGTTTCCTGATTCAGGGCAATATATGCACCCATATTGGTACAGATCAGCTTTAAGGCGAGTACTTAACTTTAAGAGTGTAGTTATGTGCACATCTGATGCTGCATTACCTTGTTGGATTACAATTTGAGGAGTGTAGATCCAATGACATTCTCTGTTCAACAAAATGTGAATCTACACTGGAAAGAAGTCAGGGAAAGGTGGTGCCAAGAATTACTGCAGCTGAGCAGAAGCTTAGTGCTCTATCTCAATACTAAAGTGTCAATTCTCCTCCATCAGGAAAATTCTTCAGTTCTGTCTTACTGATTAACTGGTTCTCTGAGGGAGTTATGCACTTGCTACTAATCTTGCTAGCGTAAGTGGTTGTAACTGGGATTTTATCTCACAGTGCAGCAAGAAGTTCTTGTGTGAACATCCTTTAGGTATAAAGTTGTTTTCTTGTAAGAAATTATAGACAATAGGACAAAGGACCAAAAAGGAGGAACCTCTCTCTCCATGAACAAAAAGGATCTGCTCTGCACATTGCACTGTGGGAAAATCCATCCAGGATCTGCCTGATGCTGCACAAAAGTGGAGCTCCCAGCATCTGAAAGGACATAAGGTTTTCTCACTATCTGTACTCCTCTTTTTATTCTATCTTATTAAAACAGCTATTTTATTAAGCCAACTGTTGTCAGGCCTTTCTTACTGAGATCCAGGAAGAATCATCGTCATCATAGAATCATCACAGAAAGGTTTGGGTTGGAAGGGACCTTCAAAGATCATCTAGTTCCAACACCCCTGCCATGGGGGGGTCCACTGATCCACTAGATCAGGTTGCTCAAAGCCCYATCCAATCTGGCCTTGAACACTTCCAGGGAGGGGGCATCCACAACTTCTCTGGGCAACAAGTTCCAGTGTCTCACCACCCTCACAGTAAAGATTTTCTTCCTTATATCTAATCTAAATCAACCCTCTTTCAGTTTAAAGCCGTTACCCCTCATCCTATTACTACACTACCTGATAAAAAGTCCCTCCCCATCTTTCCTGTAGGCCCCCTTTAAGTAGCAGAAGGCTGCTATAAGGTCTCCCCGGAGCCTTCTCTTCTCCAGACTGAACAACCCCAACTCTCTCAGCCTGTCCTCACAGGGGAGGTGCTCCAGACCCGTTCATCTTTGTGGCCCTTCTCTGGACCTGCTCTAACAGGTCCATGTCTTTCTTATGCTGGGGGCCCCAGAGCTGAACACAGTACTCCAGGTGGGGTCTCATAAGAGCGGAGTAGAGGGGGYCACAGGATACGCTTGGCTTTCCAGGCTGCAAGCACACACTACTGGCTCATATTCATTTTTTCATCCACCAATACCCCTAAGTCTTTCTCTGCAGGGCTGCTCTCAATCCACCCATTGCCCAGCCTGTATCCATGTTTGGGATAGCACTGTTTGTCTCTCTCTCTCTGACCCTCACTCCCACCAGTGCAGAACAGCAGTCCACAGGGAAGTTCTGCTGGGAGCATAACAAATACTCCTTCATGCTTTCTGGCACACAGCAGAGCCAAAATAAAATTTAATTATCAAATATACTTTAAAAATTAAATGTTATTTGCTACTAAACTTTTATTCCAACTTTGATGAGCACAGCTTTCATTATACTCTCAAAGAAATGATTTATGACTCCAAAGAAAGCTTTCTGAACTGGCATTTTTCCACCTGCTCTGCAAAAGAAGGTAGTCTTAAAGTAAAAAACGGGCATAAAAATGGCACAAGCCACTAGCTTTTYTGCTCACAAAGCATGACTGTCCTGGTTCCGGCTGGGACAGAGTTAAGTTTCTTCCCAGTAGCTGGGGGGGGGGTGCTGTGTTTTGGCTTTGRTATAATAGGAGCGTTGATGACCCATTGATATTTTGGGTGTTGCTGGGTGGTGCTTGCACCGAGGACTTTTCGGCCTCCCATGCCTTGCCAGGTGCATGGGAAGCTGGCAGGGGGAGCATAGCTGGGGCAGTTGACACAGCTGGCCAATGGAGTATTCCATACCATGTGACGTCATGCTCAGTATAAAAACTAAGTGTGTGTGGGGGCTCTGGTGTCACGGGACAGGCGCTCGCATTTTGGGCACGCGTCAGTTCGGCAGGTGGTGAGCAGTTGCATTGTGCATCGCCTGCTTTGTATATTCTATTGTTGTTGTTGTTACCACTGTTATTATTACTGTTCTACTTTGTTTTATTTCAATTATTGAACTGTTTTTATCTCAGCCCGTGAGTTTTCCTACTCGTGCCCTCCCGATTCTCTCCCCCATCCCACTGGAGTGGGGGGGTGAGCGAGCGGCTGCGTGGGGTTTAGGTGCTGGCCAGGGTTAAACCACGGCAATGACCCTGTGTATGGGCTTGAGGAGACAGCAAGAATGAATGAGAGGAAAGTTCAGGTAAGAGAGGATTGTGGGCATCTTCTTGGCACATGGCTGTTGCCAGGGAGACACTGTCTATAGTGTGTGTCTATAGTATGGTTGACAGGTGCAAGAAGCCCTGTTCACTTGATGTACTCCCAGCCTGTACATGGAGGCCTCTCTGGGCATGACTAGTGCCAAACCAAGTTACCAAATGCAAAATATATTCCCAATACCACCTGCCACCTGCACCTGGAGAATCACAGTTTGCACAGAGAGTAAGTCTGGTCTTGATAGCAGGCTTGAAATTATACCCCGGATGTAATGTAGTTGTGCCTGAATGTCAGTGGCTCATGCAACTGGAAGCCTTTGCCACTGAAGGGTGATGCTCAAAGAAGGCAGAGCGCAAGAGACAGAATATGTATCTTCCATCTTGCCCGAGTGCTTGACATTGAAGAGGAAAACACAGCAATGAGAGTTATGAACCTGTGACTAAAATGTAGATTCAAGTTATGCCTTTGTTGTAGTATTGAGTGCAATGGGGATTGTGTTAACGAGGGTCAGCACTTGTGAAATTACATAACAACATTTATGTCATGCCCCACATCAGCTGTAGGGGCTTACAGTAACATTGCAGTGTATTTGACCCAGGTCAGCTGGTAGGACAGCAGTATCATTGAGGATTTGTACATTGCTTGCATCTTCCTGGATCTACATTACTTGCTGGAGATATTAGAGAGGGTGAGGAAAGAAAGGCCTCAGACACCTTAGCTCCAGGCTACTGAGTACACCAGTAAGGGCTCAGTTTATAGCAAAAGCCACAGAGTTGTTTATGTTGGGATACTAAGTTTTGAATCGAACTGAGATGGAGGAACAGCAGCAGGGTATCACAGAAAACTGAGCTGTTTTTCATTTCATCCCTTTCCCTTTTCTGCTCAATAGACCAAATCTGCTCCATTCGTAATTCTGCTATGGCCTCATTGCTGGATGACATGCAGCTAATTACCTCTGCTATGAAAGTAACTTGGCCATTTCATTCCATACCTTGGGGGAGATGTTGAGGAAAGGGATAGCGCTGCGTAATGAGCTTCTCCTGTGGTGCCAGGGGAAAAGAAGGATTCAGAGCTTGACATGGTCCTGGATGGCTCAGGACAAGAACAGATGCATGCCTCCAGGGCTTGACAAGCCAGAAACATTCCTCCTCCTTTATCATGGTTCAATCTTCCCCATATGTAACATGCCAAGGCTGCTCAGTTTTATGTTTGCCAGTTGGGAGAGGTGAGGCCACAATTCTCTTTCAGTCTGTGAAGCCTGATCCAAGGTGTTTTACTTTGACTGACAGGATGCTAATAGCACAATCTCTCAGGACAACTGCCATCGCAATTTGGTCCATCACAAATACAGTTGTTCTTGTAATTCTGAGCAAGCACTGTCTTGTTTAATGCTCTGTTATGTGCACAACTTCATGTGGCCAGACAGTAGGAATGTTTGATAAGCCTGGCTACTGTAGAGCTAGCCAAAACATGGGACTAGTGAAATGGGTCAATCCAGGCTGCAAGTTTTGAGAGATGCTCAACTTCTAATTGTTGTTATTGTCTTAACACATGCATGGCCACTGCTTCAGCTTTGCCCCGACCCCCATCAAACCACTGTGCCATTCTGCCTGCTCCATGAGGAAATTCAGAGAATAAGTGTCAGGTGGAAATTTGCATAACATTAGCTTGTATGAAAGTGACCCAGGTAGATCTTATTCTGGTTAATTCAAGCTGAACTTGCTGGGCATTTATTATGTAAGAGTTTTTTCCATTGCACCATGTGGATGGGAGCTATGATATGGAGCAGAGCAGCAGTACCAGCTGAGCTGCAGCAGCCAATGTAACAAAGTTATTGTCACGCTCCTGGGCCGCTCTGCAATATGAGGTCATGTCACCTGTAAGACAGAGCTTGCAGCTGGGAATGTTGGGTGACATTCCTTGTGAATGAGCAGCTAAGCAGGAGGCTAGATGGCTTGCTCCCTAGCAAGTTCCACATGCTCCACAATCCATACCTCCAAGGCAGCCCTATCTGACTCTCACTCCAGAGATGTCCATGTTCTCACAGTTTGCAGAGACAACCCTGCTGCAAGGCATCCCTGCCAACAAACCTCTGTTCCTCATCACACAAGGTTTCAGCAGGGCCAAAAGTGTTGATTGTTTCAGCTAAAAATAAACAATTTTGAAAACAAGAAGCCACTTCAAGAAACAATTTCCTTTATCCAGTCTCTGTAAAGTTTTTAAGAGAAAATATTTCAGTGATTTTTCTCTCCTATCAGCTGGAATTTGGGCAAGTTAAGTTTAAAAAAATATTTGAAAAGCTCATTCTTATACTCCTTCTAGCCTTGACTCTTGTCAAGACGAGGTTCTTCACATCTTACATGCATTGTCAGCATTCATTTTTCCTCTAAAATTTTTGAACCATTATTATCCATCTATTTCTAGACACTGTTTAACATGACCTTTGATGTCATGAAACCTGGTTATGGGAAAATAAGGGAACAAATCTCTGCCCTCAAGGCAAAAGAATCAAACCCAAACACCATTTTTTTTAAATGTTCATTCTCATGTTTGCAACAAACTATMCTGGTTCATATCTCAGGACCTGTTAGGCCTGAAGAAGACCAGAAGGAAGAACATATTGCTAAATACTTCAGGAAAAATGGTTCTTGTCAGGTTAACATTTTGAATGAAGTACCAACATAGCTGATTGTGAATTAATTTTTATAAACTCAAAAAATTTGTTAAGGTAAGATTTAGAGAAACAAGCAAACCTCAGTGTCCTTACCGAAGTAGACTTCCCAGAATCACTGAGGTTCTGACATTAACTAAATTATCTGGAGAGTAGAGGCCTCAGGGCAACAATCAATCTTCTTAATGGTAGTAGTCCAGTATTTAGTACAACAGGATACCATGCATTACTACAATACAACTGTATGAATCAATTTATTACTGGTAATAATTTTTATCATTCTTGATATTATTATTATATGTATAGTATAAATCTATCTCTAGTGTCAAAAAAGAATAAAATGGAAATCTTTCATAATTCCACTGTGGAAACCAGTGAAAGCTACAAAATATTACTTCCTAATGACTTAGAAAGTTTCAGATCATATTCAAAAAGAAATCTTGGTCACTATCCATGGGATGAGTGCCCAGAGTTTCAAAACCACTTTTACTTTGAAGCCTTCTTCTACACTGTGATAATACCTTGGTCTTTAAGTATCTAGGAGATCCCAAACTTGAGGAAAAGACTGCTAGTCCTTCAGAGTGCCATGGGATGGTAATATGAATTAAAAGCAATAATAAAGTCTTCAATAGTCAGACCAGCCACCCTCAGGGTATTCAGCCCCCTGAGCTGGAAGACAGGGACRGTGAGCGGGATAAACCCCCCATAATCCAGGAGGAAGCGGTGAACAACCTGCTACGCCACCTGGAAGCTCACAAGTCCATGGGGCCGGGTGGGATCCACCCGAGAGTGCTGAGGGAGCTGGCGGAGGAGCTTGCCAAGCCACTCTCCATCATTTATCAGCGGTCCTGG
>JAYKAV010002971.1:458470-471569 GCA_035582835.1 Phoebastria nigripes | reverse complement strand
ACAGGCTGCCCAGGGAAGTGGTGGAGTCACCATCCCTGGAAGTATTTAAAAGACGTGTAGATGGGGCACTTAGGGACATGGTTTAATGGGGCATGGTGGTGTTGTGTTGACGGTTGGACTTGATGATCTTAGAGGTCTTTTCCAACCTTAATGATTCTATGATTCTATTTGTGGTGAACTGAAAAGTTTGTTTTCTGTCAGGACACAGACTCATATTTCTGTGTTCTTCTACTGCAACAAATGACGAGTGTTTTTTTGTAGCCTCAGAAAATTGCTTCCAGTGACAAAGGAGAAACAAGACTAAACAGGAACTGCAACATACCCATTGTAAAATTATCAATATGAAAATACCAGAGACCTGTACTAAACTTGGCATTATCATTTGCAATCAGGACGAACATGACAACAGTGATATCAAGCAGCTGACAGTCATGCTTTGGTTCCAAACCAAGGGAGCTCTTTTTATAATCCACTATTAATATTCAGGGCATGATAAGATTGCACAGCTCAGTGGATTCTTTCGTGGTGGAGTAAGCATTCTCCTGCAGGTGTTTACCACTGCTAAGTATTATTACCATATCTTTAAACACTCCTGCAGTGCTTGCTTTGAGAAAAGGAGACAACGAACACCCCCCTACCCCCACCCCCCACCATGTCTTGTTGGAAAGGTAAACTCAAGTGACCTGCATCTAAAAACTGACTTTGCTTATGGTCCCTGGGAGTAGGCTTTGTAGCCACAGACACTGGAGTCTCAGAGCCTCTAACCCTGAGGTGATCCACCTAGAAACCTCTGGAAGTTTCATTAAACTGAAGTAGCCCACCTCAGCAAACCTTGTCTCACTGGACAAGGAAGCCAAAGTAGACAGCTCTGTATATATTTTCCTGTGTGCCTCCATCATCACTCAGCCTGCTTAAAACTTGCAGCAACTTGGGCAACAAGTGACAGAGCTCCCCAACAGACCTATGAAAACTAAATTAGTTGTATATCGGGATGCTCGTTTGTTGCTTATCAGATACGTTCTAGCATTTTTCCTTTGCAAGAACAATTTCCCAGCTAGGAGCTGAATACTGTAATCACTGTCATAATTAGTGAAAATCACTTGCTTTGCTTTGAAAATAACAAAAACATTATCATAATTGTCAAAATCATGGTTCAGTAATTTAGGAATATTTGTTATCTTGCCAGCAGTAAGTTGTGGGCCTGATCCAAAGCCCAGGAAGCTCAATGAGAAGCTTTCCATTGGCCTCAGCAGGTCTTGGATCAGGCCCTTCATTAAGATACAGGAAGAAAACAGCCATTGCTATAGTGCCGAGATGGTGTGCATGAATGAAGTACAAGTGCTAAGGTTAGTGAAGTGGTTCCTGGATGTAACGTGAAGTATAATAGCATCCAAAATGGTACATCAATGCAAGACAATATTATTATTCCAGCTGTTAGCAATTGGGATTCACAGGCATCTCTACCATTCATTGGATGTGCATTCTGCTTTCTGGCAGCATTTTAAAACTCATTAAATAGAATATTAAACTAATCATGATAAACGATAAGCCAGATTTCATTACATTCTGGTTAATTACAAAATCATATCTACCTAGTCTTATAAAAAGCAAATCAGTTGAAATGCAAAGTGTCTTCACTGAATAGCCATGTRAGGAAAAAGCTAACGAGGGAATGCAGGAGTTAAATCACCTAGTCAGTGCAAAAGGATTTAGGTTCTCCCTTCCTGCTGTGTCCCATAAATGCAGGTGAATGTATCACCTAAAAGCCTGAAACCACCACTCATTTTTATACTGGGATTTGGTTTTATGACTGTATATTAATCCAAGCAATTCCCGCACTGCTGTTCTACTGATTTATGACTGGACTGCTATTTATTTAGTGGAAAGGCATCCTATTAGGAAATGATTGTGTCCTACTTCTAAGGAAACAGCAGACAAATCACACCAAAACCTTTTTTGCAATTACTCGGTAACACTTATTAGTGAAATTAAAATTCAGGAGAAAAGATTTTGATAACTGCTGAAGCAGCGGCTCGCATTTCCAGATGGTCTGCATGAAAGTGACATTTTACACCCCTTGTGATAATACGATGCATTGGCAAGTGATTGCGGACAATGTTTGCTTACTTAATTAATAGAGGGTTGCACATCATTCAGCAATAAAGCCTGTGCGCTCAGCTCCACTGAAAATCATATGTGCCTCAAGTAGTGATTATGGAGGATTTAGGCTCTCCTGTCAAAACCTGCATTCTTCAAAACCCTCATCAGCTGCCATCTCCCATGGCAGAATCCACAATTTTCAACAAAGGGCGCAAGAGGATTCTCCTGGCATCAMCAGTGGAGAAGAAAAAGAAGTGGCAGTCACTGCTACCTTTTAAAGCACAGCAGAGAAGGATGGACCCCACTTTAAAAAAAAACAGCTCAGGTGTTGGAACATGCATACTGTTGGGAAGAAACGGCAGCTAGACAAATTCTTGTGCTTTGATAAAGTCCAGACCCCTAGCCACTACCATTCAGGACAGTGAGGTTAAAGGCACTCCTGCTTGCTTCCTTAGCCTCTTACAAAAGCAGCTTTATGCCTTGTGTATCCACTAACAATAGTGGAGTAGTGAGCAAGCTGCCCATAGGCACAAACTCCTAATGATTGGAGTAGACTTACAGACAACTCAGAAGAAAGAAGATGATAAATTCATTTGCAATGGAAGCAATACATATGTTATGAGATAGTGAAGAACAACCTGAATGCATGTGCAACTTCCATCATAGATGTATCTACAGCATATACTTCATACTTCCACACCTATTTCTGTCTAATAGATATGTTCTGTTCTTTGTTCTTTTCTTGGCCTACTTCACTCACATTTACTGCAGAGTTTGCTTTTAGGGAGTTTTATGTGCTGGGATTTTCAAAGTGGCTTAAGGCTATTGACTTTCAATAGGATTTGGGTAGCTAATTGCCTTTTCCTTTGTACTTTACAAATTCCAGACATTGCTCTTCTGTGAGTTCATTTTAGTCTTTTATGACTGAATTTCCTGAAATATTATATCCCTCTTGAAAGGAAACAAAAAAAAGTGCCCCTGTTTCTTTTTAATGTAAACCAGAGGAAATAGTTGTCCTTCTTCCTTTAAATGTCCAAAGCTCTTGGTCTCTTATCTATTTAAGTTAAACAATATAGATGTCAAATGCATTAATTCAAGTCTCCTTGAGATCTTGATTCCAGCCTGGCAGAGGATCTGGATAATACAGTCTTTCTCTGTAGTCCCTTCTCAGTATGTGCCATGCAGTGGTAGTTTAGAGCCTGTTAAAGGGGCCAGAATGCTGAAAACTTAATAAATATAGTCTTTGGGCTGCCCATTCTGCCAATGTGCTTCTGACTAGAAACTTTTATTTAATTCTTTCACAGCCAACCTACATAATCCATTGCTGTCTGTCAGATTTGACAAGCAGCTTTGACCTCTAGTTGTCCAGAGTATCTTGTATTTTGTCTCACTACCGGTTAGCTATGAGTTAAACCCTGCTTACTGCCAATCTCAGAAAGCAAAAAGCAAGAGATGGTCAGTACAGAACAGAATTAAATCATTACCTAACACAGTAGATAGCTCCACTAACAATAAAGGAAAAAATAGATATTTTGTAATGGCAGCAGAAGTCTTCCAAAGGCATTCAGAAAGGCAGAAAAAGGGACAGAAAGAATGCATGAAAGAAGCAAACTGCAGCGTAAGCTTTTGTGAACTGCTACATCAGCAAGAGTGAATCAGTCAGATGCACAATGGAGAGAATCACACGTAGGAAAGAAAATAGGAGAAACCAGAGGTTGTAGGTAATGGATAAAATGCAGGGGGAGGTGGAGAGAAGCATCAGTCACTGGTTATAGTTTGTCCTTTTTCCTATTTATCTCTGTCTTTACTGACAACATGGACTGTGCTCTGGCTTCAGGCACCTCAGTGCCCTACTCAGCAAGGGATGGGGATAACTGTACAGACCAGGTGTGCTGTAAACAGTAATTTACACAGAAGGAGACTTCACTGGAAATTGAAAAGAAGTAGGAATAGAAAAGGAAATAAAATATTCTGTAGCAGCTTTTTTTGCCCAACGCATTAGTGCTGTGTGACTGTCAGAGGAAACACTAGGACAAAGGCACCTCTGTTAGAGTAAGAATTATTTAAACTCCTCCAAAAAGGTGCTAAATGGAGTTAGAAATTTTTTAAGGTCGCACTAGCTTTTGGAGGACTACATTTGCCTAATAAAAGAAGACTAGACTGCTATTCTGTTAATTAAATCATATAGCCTCCAAGATGATTTTGTGTCAGCATAACTTGTGTCAGTTTTAAGTTTCCCATTGTTTTGCCTTCAAAACCATCTCCAGACACAGGGATCTGCAGACAAGATAGTGTACCTGAACCTGTGCCTAATCAAGGCTATTACCTCTCCTATAACCCAGCTACAGTGACAATACCACTAAAGGATGGGTATGAGCTGTTTATAGATAAGTAAATATTGATGCCAGTACTGGCTCCATTTCCCTTCCAGGATTCCCTGAGTAATGTGTCTCAGCATTATCTGTCATAAAATTTGGAGTCACACTTGCTGCTTCTCAGCTTCCCCAGGTACAAAATGTGACTCTTGCTGATTGAGCTATCAAAGGAACTGCTTTAGAGTCTCATGTTTTCAAAACACTGTGACATAGGTTCAGGAAATCACCCTTATTCAGCAAAACCCTGTAGCCCTTCTTGACCATGTACTTCTTTCTTGCAAAGGTTTAAAGGTGTGCATCTCCAGCAGAACTCTGCAGTTTGAAATAAAGAGCCAGCCTTTGTAGGCTGGATTATCACAGGTTTGGAGCTCCTGTGAATTAAACCAAGAGAATAAGTTAAATACACATTGAATAGCATTTTACAGACTGAAATTCCTAAGGGCATTAGAAGCTCATCTAGAAAAACAAAAACAAAAACCCCAACAACCACCCCCCCAACACACCAGTTAAACTTATATGGCATCTACCATTTAGTCCTAATTTAATATTGACCATGGCACCTTCAGACCAGGCTGCATTAATTTCCAGAACTTAAGCTAAACAGTCACACCGTCAGCTGTCTTGGGAAAGACATAATCTGGAACATGGGTAACTGATAGGTTAACCGCATTCTTGAATCAGAGCCTGTTTAATATACAGGGAAAGACCTGTAGCTTCTGTTAAGTAAACTGCAGAGGAATTGATTGTAAAAAGATCAAAATCAGGTACATGATGCATGGCAGATTCCACCTTGATAATATCATTCATGTTGGGAAGAAATAGCCTCAGATGAGAGAAACAACAGCAAAATTATTTTCTACAAGCGGATATCCCCAGGTTATAAAGCTCACCTTGTTCAAAATGGCACAGACAATTTAATTTCATTAGTAAGGAGTTTCTGGTAAGTCATTGTATAATTAGGCAAATTTGAGTAGATATGTCAGCAATTACCAGCACAACCGCATTCACAAGTTGCAACTTAATTTTTTTATTGCGTGTCAGTGCTCTCTCTATATTTGGGAAACTATCGCATTTCAGGTGATTGTAAAGTACCAGCATGACAGAAAGCTAATAACACATATAAACACATTCCTTGTTTTTCTGCAGTATTATAATGAGCTATGAGACTAGAAGTAGCTGATCAGCATTTCTTGATTTGTGCTTATGCATTACCATTCCACACAATGCCACTAAAAGTAATTCAGTTTGCTAAGGATATGCCCAAGTGGCTTGGACAGAGGAAACTTCCATCCTTTATACCCCTCTCATCTGCCTCAGTAGCTCAGAGCTTCTCTTCCTGGAGTTTCACATGTCTCCTCATCCTCATGACAGTTTGGGGCAGAAAAAACATCCCGCTAGCACCCTCACTGGGTCCAGTGACTCCAGGCCAGTCCATATCTATATGCCGGACTACACCACYGCGGAGCAAATCTTGTCCTTAGAGGCTGACAGAGCATGAAAGCTGAGGGCCTGAGTCAGTCCATCACCAGCTCTGGAGTCAGCCCCACCTGCTTCCTTGGACAGCTACGCCAGATGTGCTGGAGGAGAGGAGCCTTAGCAAACTCACCTCCTGTGCAAAACCACATGCTCTCGCTTCCCAACCATTTAAATTTTACTATCTGGCATCTCAGATCAACAGCTATGTTGTTGTAGGACACCTAATGTAAGGAAGAGGGCAAACTATTTTTCCTCATGAGTAAATGGTGGGATTTATCTCAGGACGGGTCTCTGACAAGGGCACTGTAAAGACATCCTGTGCTGTTGTGGAATGAGGGGAAATCTTTCTCAAAAAGTTGCTGAGCAAGTTCCTGACCACCAGGACAGCAGAGGACATCGGAACATTTTTGTGCTTCGAAAGTGTAAAGGCTGGCAGGAGGGATGCTTGAATTTACAGTCACTGTTACAGAGGACCCAATAGCATTTCTCATCTGAGGACACCAAGCCTTAAAATGCATTTGAAGCTAAGAAATTGTTTCTACAGAGGGACAAACTGAGCTTCATAAGCCTAACTTATTTAGGGTCAGTTAGAAGGTTGAGGGTAGGGCCAAGCCCAAGTCTTCAGTCACAGGTCACAGCCCCATGATTGTCTTAACACCATCGTCCCATCAAAATAAAATAAGTAGTGATCTCCCCTCAGATCAAAAATGTTTCATGGGATTGATTCCTTCCCTTTGCCAACAGAACTATTCAGATGTAAATCTACTGTGACCAAAAGTCAAACCACCTTAATAATGTGAATTGCTTTAGGTTACTAGTTTCTACCTTTCTCTCTGCTTTACCTCTTGACAACCCTCTTCCAAACTCTGGTTTCAAATAGAAGTTCTAGCAGTGCCCCATACAGGCCATTTTGATTTGGAGATTGCAGGAGACAGAGAGGATAAAGTTAATAAAATTGGCAGACTACAAATAACCACTTGGTGTTATTTAATGTTTCTTCTGTTCAAAAGGGTTGCAAGGATCGTTCTCCACTTCCTAAGCAGGAACTGGAGCACGTCATTTCAAATACAGCAAATGCTTCTACCGTAATTTATGACAGTTCTCCCTCTGTGTGTGATCTCAGCATCCCCCAGGTTCCTACAAGTGCTGACAGTACTTGCGTCTGTCCTCTGAGTCCAATGGAAATTTTAAGATGTGGTGAGAGGAGATCAATATTTATTAGCAGAAGTTAATATTTGCCAGAGATCATTGGTGTGGCATGCAGTTCAATCTAGACCACCTAGACCTTACAAAATCTACTATATCTTGCTAGTGCTTAGTCCAATCTGCAAAATCACTGATAAACTGATGTTCTCTTATGAAGAAAGTCATACGTTAAGGGAAGGAGAACTTCTGCATTTGTGTCAAGTTCAGTCCACTGCCGAAGTGCAGAAAAAGTGCAGAAAATTCCTAACCACTGGCTAATGACCACGTTGTACTTTGCCGAACCATGGCTAAAAATAAATAGATTAATAAATACTCCTAATAGGAATTTAAACCTAAAGAAAGCTCTAAGTCYTTTCCCCCTAAAAAAACCTAAGGAATAAGAAGGTGTTGTCTGGCAACTAATCACCACAGAGCTGCTTGTTCACTCCCCCCAACATGGGATGGCAGGGAGGATCAGAAGGGCAAAATTGAGAAAACTTGTGAATTGAGATAAAGACAGTTTAACAGGTAAAGCAAAAGCTGCACATGCAAGCAAAGCAAAATAAGGAATTCCTTCATTACTTCCCATCGGCAGGCAGATGCTTAGCCATCCCTAGGATAGGAGGGCTCCATCACCTGTAACAGATACTTGGGAAGACAAATGCCGAATGTCCCCCYTTCCTCCTTCTTCCCCCCAGCTTTTATTGCTGAGCATGGTGTCACATGGTATGGGGTATCCCTTTGGTCAGTTGCGGTCAGCTGTCCAGCTGTGTCCTCTTCCAACTTCTCAAGCACCCCCAGCCTACTCGCTGGCGGGGCAGTGTGAGAAGCAGAAAAGGCCTTGACTCTGTGTAAGCACTGCTCAGCAATAATTAAAACACCTCTGTGTTACCAACACTGTATTCAGCACAAATCCCAAACATAGCCCCACACAAGCTACTATGAAGAAATTTAACTCTTCGATTTAAAAGCAGCATTTCTACTTACTTGTCCTCATTTCAGCTGGGATAGAGTTAATTTTCTTCCTAGTGGCTGTTACAGCTGTTACAGTGCTGTGTTTTGGATTTAGTATGAGAAGAATATTGCTAACACACTGATGTTTTAGTTGTTACTAAGTAGTGTTTACCCTAGTCAAGGACTTTTCAGCTTCCCATGCTCTGCTGGGTGCGYGGGGAGCTGGGGGGAAGCATAGCCAGGACAGCTAACCCAACTGGCCAACAGGGTATTCCATACCATATGACATCATGCTCAATACATAAACTGGGGGTTGGTGGGGGAGGGGTGATCGCTGCTTGGGGATGGGCTGGGCATTGGTCGGCAGATGGTGAGCAATTGCATTGTACATCACTCATTTTGTATATTCTACTATTACTATTATTATTTYCCCTTCCTTTTCTGTTCTATTAGACTGTCTTTATCTCAATCCATGAATTCTACTTTTTTTTCTGATTCTCTCCCCCATCCCACTGGGCGGGGGAGTGAGCAAGTGGCTGTGTGGTGTTTGGCTGCCTGCCAGGTTAAACCACAAAAATAAGAAGAAACAAACTTTACTTCCATATCCACTTTTTAGTTTTGGGGCTTTAGTTCTTTAAATTTCTTCCACTATATAATGAGTTTCTTCATGGCAAAAAATTGTGATTGCATCTCTCAACCCAAGGGCAAATCAAAGTCTAAAGCTGTTTCATCCTCAGGGGACTTAGCACCTAAATAATCTGACTGAATTCTAAGTTAGGAAAAATGACAATACACATATATGCCCTGTACATTTCTGACCCCACCCAAACACTTCTGATCTTTATATCCCTGCTACTTACCCAAAATCACACATTGTCTTGATGTCAAAAAGCATTTTCATTAAAAATCTGGAACCTTTATTACAGACATGCCACCTTTGCGTCTGCAGGCYGAAATTAAAGTTATTTAAAGTGGTTGAATAATATGACTGGAGATTTTACAAGCAATCAGGAGCTGGTAGAAGGTGTAAATTAGAATGATTATGACACAGATCAGTGTAAATTCTTGTAGTAACCAATTACCAAAAGACAAAGTACAATCTTTTTTCTGTACTTCTGTCTGCAGAACAGTATCAATGACCTGGCCAGAATTTATGTTCTAGAGAAGGGCTGATTGGAAAGATAATTGGAGAAAGAGGAAAATATTAGTGGGATAGAAAACCCCCTGCTGTTAGGGTATTGATAAAAATTTGGTCCAGGGTCAGCTGCCACTGAAAGATATTGTCAGGCTAGTAATGTTCATGGACGTTGTAGTCTCTGGTTTAGTTCCTAGAGGTCATTAATTAACATCATCTGCTTTGGAAATCTGAAGAAAGAACCTGAAAGACGGAACTGGAAATCAGCTAGGGACTGCCTGGCTACTCCAAACAGGTCCAAACCAYATAGATGTTAAGGAAATAGTTTGAGAGTGAGTTATATAGTGCTCTAAGTCTACCCACCAGACCCATTTGACGTCCATCATTGTCACTTTCAGATGAGAGCTGGATATTTGTATTTGTATAATGAAGAACCATGCAACTTTGAGAGCCAAAAAATCATCTTCACATGAAAACTGTGCTTTGTTATGCAGCAGCATCTAAAACACACTCTTTTGTCCCGGTGCATTTATAATCCCATTTTTCATTGCTGGCAGTACACATATCTGAGACTTCTTCTGAGGATGGAGCTTCAGTTGTAACATCCATCTGTCTGGGTAACAATAGACACAATGCCAGACATCTGATGTTATTTGCTTAGCAAATGGGAGTTTGTTTTGAAGTGAAAAATCTGCTAATTTTCAGAAATACTTAAATTATAAGAATCCTCTTGACAATCTAGTGTTTACTGAACCAAACTCCATCAAAAGATACTTTTGTTTCTTTTCTCAAATATGTCTCCTGCATAGTTTTCCATAGGTCTTGACAATCCTCCTTGTCTTAGTTTTTCTGTTAATGTCAGTCAGGAAGATTATTTCCAAATACGAGCTTCGTGCCCATTCAGCAAATACTTTGAGGAGTTCCCTATGGTAATTGCATTAAAATTGTATTTTCCCCACTTCTGACATTCAGTTCCTCCCTCCATTTCTCAACTAAAATTTATTTCCCATTTGTGACTAAGCACTTTCATATACTTTTGAGTGTATGAGTCTGCACAGATGCATGTTTGGGAATTAGTTAAATAGAAAAGGAAAACATATTATTTATGCACACAGACCCTATATCGTCATTACTTACAGTATTTTAGAAGTGGCTATAAAAGAAACATAATGCTAAACTATACAATATGTTTTGAATGTGCTTACAATTCATTGAACACATTTCTATTTGTAGCCGAACTAAAAGTGAAACCAAAAACCTTTGAGATCTACAACTGATTGGTAAGTTCTGTTTTCATTGTTACTCAATTTTAGTATTATTACTCTAAAATTGACTCTTTCAAAAAAAAAACCAAAACAAAACTGCGCAAATTCAACCTTAACCAGCTAGACCAGCAGGTCTACAGATCAGCTCAGTGAAATGAAAGGAACAGAATAGCAAATAAAATTTGCTGTGGATAGATGTAAAGTGAAACAGTCTTAGCCTCACACAGAAAGTGATGGCTCTAGGCCGACACCAGACAGAAACAAAACCTTGGGCTTGTAGCAGGTAGATAATTCCATGAAAATATCAGTCTGATATTTCATTCTTCCATGAAAATAGTAGACAAGTTCGGCAGCAGTCAAGAAAGCAAATCATTTTTTAGGATTTCTTAGGAAAGCAGTAAAACAGGAAAGATAATTATGCCACCATATGTATCCATGGTTCTCACACCCTTTTAATACTGCATGCAACTTGGAAATGGAATAAAATCTGAGAAAGGCAGCAAGGGATATTGAAACTCTGGAGCAGCTCCCAAATAAGGAATGACTGACTGAATAGACTAAAATTCTCCATCCTGGGCAAGAGACAACTGAAGGTACATATGTTAGTGGTAACAAAACCATGAGTAACATGCAGAGGATAGGGAGGGATTGACTATTCACTCTCTTCCAGTACAAGCATCAAGAGTAATCAAACGAAGACAGCAAAAGCCACCTGCAGCACAAATTGAAGGAGGTGATTCTTCAGGCAACAGGTACTAGAACTACCTGTTCAACACCGTTCCAAAGGACCTTGTGGATGAAAGAGGTTTGCATGAGTTCAAGGGGAGACTGGATGAAAGACTTGGAAGAAGGAACCATGAAGGCATTTCTAAACAGACAAACAGATGAACTATGTCAGGAAATGTCCTGCTCTGCAAGTGGTCCAAGAGTAGGGAAGTGTCGTGGTTTAACCCTGGCCAGCACCTAAACACCACGCAGCCGCTCGCTCACCCCCCCACTCCAGTGGGATAGGGGAGAGAATCGGGAGGGCACGAGTAGGAAAACTCACGGGCTGAGATAAAAACAGTTCAATAATTGAAATAAAACAAAGTAGAACAGTAATAATAACAGTGATAACAACAACAACAATAGAATATACAAAGCAGGCGATGCACAATGCAACTGCTCACCACCTGCCGAACTGACGCGTGCCCAAAACGCAAGCGCCTGTCCCGTGACGCCAGAGCCCCCCCACACACTTAGTTTTTATACTGAGCATGACGTCGCATGGTATGGAATACTCCATTGGCCAGCTGTGTCAACTGCCCCAGCTATGCTCCCCCCGCCACCTTCCCATGCACCTGGCAAGGCATGGGAGGCCGAAAAGTGCCTGGTGCAAGCACCACCCAGCAACACACAAAATATCAATGGGCCATCAAGGCTCCTATTATACCAAACCCAAAGCACAGCACACCCCCCACCCGGCTACTGGGAAGAAAGTTAACTCTGTCCCAGCCAGAACCAGGACAATATCCACCCCTTATTCTATACCATCTACGTCATGCCCAGGTCTTACATTTTCCAATACATTCCAATTAATCATCACCATTTTTCCTGCCTTTTGATATATAGACAGATATCATTCCCTTAGTCTATGGGCCATCCCTCTAACATGTCCATTGAGTCCATTTAGTCCATGACTTTGGGCTCCATCTGTCATAACAGTCTTTCAGGGCAGGAGAGATGGTGTGTGGTGTTGGATTTTTGCATCCTGAAGCCAGCTCTGGTTCCATTATTGCTGCATTCATCTGGTTTTATCATCGTTGCACTTTGCTCGGTTTCATTATCTGGGTGATTCTTACTGCAACACCTTTGATRTGACATACAGYATTATATAGCAATTAACATCATACAAGTCATTTCATTGGCTATTTTCACCCAAAATCAAATCCCCTTGAGGTACACATCAGACTTCCCCATCCTTTCACATTACCCACCAAGTGCACCCAGGTCCTTGAGCAAAAGCAAACCCACAAATGGCTTTTCCCTTGCCTGAGGCAGGAGTAACCCAGACTGTCTTCCCCAGCATATTTTTAATGTGCACTACAGGGACTTTATCCCCATCTACAGTACGTAAAGGTTTTGATTGGGCAGGGCCAGCTYGGGTGACAGATCCCCTAGTGTTGACTAACCAGGTGGCTTTTGCTAAATATGTATCCCAATGCTCGAATGTCCCACCACCCATTGCTCTCAGTGTAGTCTTTAGCAGTCCATTGTATCGTTCGATTTTCCCGGAGGCTGGTGCATGATAGGGGATGTGATAYACCCACTCAATGCCATGCTCTTTGGCCCAGGTGTCTATGAGGGTGTTTCGGAAATGCGTCCCGTTGTCTGACTCCATTCTTTCTGGGTGCCATGTCGCCATAGCACTTGCTTTTYAAGGCCCAGGATAGTGTTCCCGGCAGTGGCATGGAGCACGGGATATGTTTCCAGCCATCCGGTGGTTGCCTCCACCATGGTGAGCACATAGCGCTTGCCTTGGCGGGTTTGTGGGAGYGTGATATAATCAATCTGCCAGGCCTCCCCATATTTATATTTCAGCCATCGTCCTCCATACCAAAGAGGCTTTA
>JAYKAV010002971.1:368548-455915 GCA_035582835.1 Phoebastria nigripes | reverse complement strand
GAGAGCCTTATACTCCTGTGGGTCTGATATGCCAGGCCATCGAATCCACACAGTCCAGTAAACCCGGTTGTCCCTTTCCTCCCCCTGGCTGGAGGCAGGGCCCCTCTAGTCCTGGTCATAGTGCTCGTTACTCACTTCYTGTAGATGCGAATCARAAGTCCCTTTATTAAGATCAGAAGTGGAATCAGCCCTTCTACTCTGTCTGGGGAACTGYGCACTGGACACTGGAGCRGCAGTTTTSCTGGAAGAACTCCCTTTTGTGATTGTTTTTCCTTGCAATTCACGTACCTTTGCCTCTAGGGTCGAGGTAGRTTTTCCATCCCACTTCCTCATGTCCTCTTCATGGTCACACAGGTAAAACCACAGGGTGCCCCGTGGTGTGTATCCACGATATCTTCTCTCTTGAGCAGAGGGACGCTTACTCCTAATGGCTGAGATACTGGCCTGTGCAGGTGGGGAGTAGGACATATCCTCTTGGAGTTGCTGGAACTCCTGAGACATTTTTTCGGACAGTTTCTCCACAGCAGAGATGTAGGCCCATAGGGAGGAAGAGAGGCTTTCTTCGTATTGCCGGATCTGGCCAGCCAATTCATGCACTGTTTATTCCTCTCCATCTTTCCAGGCCATTACTGCCAATGAGTTTGCATGAGACGCTGGTGCACTCCGTACAAACTTCCCCCACATGGGTCGGGTGCACTTGACTTCATCTGGATCTTTGGGTACCTGCTCATTGTTCGGGTCATCATAAATCACCTCCAGCACGGCTAATTCCCTCAGGTACTGGATACCTCTCTCCATGGTGGTCCACTTGCCTGGGTGACATATAACATCTTCCTTGAAGGGATACCTTTCCTTCACACCTGACAGGAGTCGCCTCCAGAGGCTGAGGACTCGTGCCCCTTGCCCAATYKCTTTGTCAATGCCCCCTTCCCTAGAAAGAGATCCCAGCTGCTTGGCTTCCCTACCCTCGAATTCCAGGCCACTGGCCCCATTATCCCAGCATTGGAGCAGCCAGGTGAYAATGTGCTCGCCTGGACAACAGCTGAAATCTTTTCGCATATCTTGCAGCTCACTCAGGGATAGGGATCGGGTGGTTACCAACTCATTTATGGGTTCTGCCTCTTCCTCCTCCTGTTCTCGTGATGGCCCTGGTTCATCTTCATCCCTTACTAAGTGAGCTGACTTTCTTGTGTGCTTTCTTTTTTGTATAGGGGCAACTGATACCGGCACAGGTTGGTTCTCTGTTGCAGGGGGTGAAGTAGCCACCACGCCTGCCGTGGGGGGTGAGGTAGCTGCAGTGCCCGTCGTGGCGGGTGGGGTAGCTGCAGGGCCCGTTGTTTCTTCCTCAGATCCAGAGACCCTTTGTTCCCCTTGAGGGTTCTGAATAGTGTTAAACAGGGCTCGGTAGGCATGGGCCAGGCCCCAGCACATTGCAGTGATTTGTGCCTCCCTAGAATTGCCAGGGTGACAGCATACTTTTTCCAAGTATTCTACTAATTTTTCAGGATTTTGCACTTATTCAGGGGTGAAGTTCCAAAACACTGGGGGTGCCCACCGTCCTAGGCATTTGCCCATGCTATGCCACAGAGCCTGCCACTCGTAACTTGGGGCAGATCTCTGCATGATATTCTTAAATTGCTTATTAGCCTTAGACAAAACCGAAACAATATTCCCAAGAAATACCAATAGGTGTATCTTAACTACCCAGGGATGTTCAAGGTACTGACAAGTTGTTGTAATGAAGGAGAAAACATCATAGAGGAAGGTGCCATTCTGTATTTCCTCCATAAAAAGCTCCTCAGAGGAAGAGGTATAATTGCTAACTGTCTCCAAGAGGTGGTACCCAAAGTACAGTAATGGCTTCAGTACAACACCCAGATACCAAATAATGCCCAATGCCAGCATTTTAATAACAAATCTCCCWGGCAAAACATCACCAATCACTGCAGAGCACAGCAGACTGCAGAAACCAACACCAATCTTTAATATGTACAGCAAAAACAAGAGCATGAYGCAGGTCAGATTAACTAATATTGTGACCAATGACTGTTAACAGATATAAATTCCTTAATGCGCTCTAGTTAACCTGTTGTTATCTCAAACCCTTTGAGCCCCACGTTGGGTGCCAAAAAGGACTGTCGTGGTTTAACCCTGGCCAGCACCTAAACACCACGCAGCCGCTTGCTCACTCCCCCACTCTGGTGGGATGGGGGAGAGAATCGGGAGGGCACGAGTAGGAAAACTCGTGGGTTGAGATAAAAACAGTTTAATAATTGAAATAAAACAAAGTAGAACAGTAATAATAACAGTGATAACAACAACAACAATACAATACAAAGCAGGCGATGCACAATGCGGTTGCTCACCACCCACCGAAACCGAAGCGTGCCCTAAACACGAGTGCCCGTCCCGGGACCCAGAGCCCCCCCCACACTTAGTTTTTATACTGAGCATGACATCGCATGGTAGGGAATACTCCACTGGCCAGCTGGGCCAACCGCCCTGGCTATGCTCCCCCCGCCAGCTTCCCATGCACCTGGCAAGGCATGGGAGGCCGAAAAGTGCCTGGTGCAAGCACCACCCAGCAACACACAAAACATCAATGGGCCATCAACGCTCCTATTATACCAAACCCAAAACACAGCACACCCTCCCCAACTACTGGGAAGAAAGTTAACTCTGTCCCAGCTGGAACCAGGACAGGAAGTATCATATATACGTTCCTGGAGACAGAAAATGGACTAGATGGAACCTGTGAGCTGAACTAGTACAGCTGTTCTTATCAATGCTTTCCACGTTTTCATTTCTCTGTATATGTTTCTCTCCATATAGTTACATTGCATAGTTTTGGAGAGTTCAAAGAGCACCTCCCTCAAAAAAGCTACAGGCAATAATCTTTCCCAGGTTTCAAATTAAACTGTTTTGCCACAGTGTTCTTGCTTACTTATCTCAGAAAGAAAGCCATAGCAAGGAGATTCCTGTGTCCTGAGACCTCCTGAACACGTCAATTCCCTAATTTCCTGTATAGAATAAATACATTATTTTTATTTATGATGTTGATCCTCTAAGCACTTTGTTCTTGGGGGACTGTTCCCTTCCCCTGGGGGAGAGAGGGGGAATGACCCCATTTGAGGAGATATAAGGTGATCAAATATTTTTTTCTCACCAGAGGACGGGATAGGGCTTTTAGCGCAGATTAAKAAAAGTTATATAACAATAATCAGGTATTACTACTATTACAATCAAATGAGCTCAGATTTTACCTCAAGCACTTTTCAGAAACTCACTTCTATCACATTTTGCAAGGATAACAAAACACAATTAGTAGAACTTTTCAATATTATGGCTTTTCCAGATCTAGAAGCTTGACTTGGTGCAAGAATACTATGTGAGAATCTGTTGTTGGTGTAAAGTGGGGGAAAATTGAGTATGTGGATGCCATTAGCTCCTAAATTTCAATGTTCTTTTAAAACATGCCCAGCTTCCAGTTCCTAATGAGATATGCAATACTTAATCTGGGTTCTCAATACAGTATCAGGAGGGCAACCAGATGTGTAAGACTAAATGTTGTCATGGAAGATCATCCTGTCAGTCATAAACTGCTTCACATGCCTTTTGATCATGACCCTCTGCTAACATACCCAGGTTTGATCTGCCGTAAAGGCTAATTAAACTCTACGCGTTATGAAGAATAAAGGCTGTGCCAGTACTGTCAGACATGGGTCTCTTGCTCAAAACTGAGTGGGTAAGGTCAAAGCAGAAGACAACAGGAAAAGAAACATGGACAAAAAGAGCCTCTGGGCCACCACCAGGGAAAAAAAAAGGGCACACCAGAGAAGATCAGAAATTTTGCTGGGAGGATGCACACAAGCTAAAAAGGAAATTTCTACAGGAAATGCATCCAATGAACTCACATCCACACAGCACACCTCTACAAAGACCTAATCCTAAACCCATCTGATGTACATAAACCTTAGCAAGCCATAGAGAGAGCTCTGCTAGTCCAAATACCGCCAGAGACAGGAAGACAGAGCAGTCCAGGTAGCCATAATTGCACCAGGATAGTTGTCCAGTGGCAGAATGGGCATGATGTTGTACAGAGCTTGCCAAGAATTTTCTGCTCCTTGAAGCCTGCCCCAGCTTGTACAGTAAAATGCGTTGCTACCCTTGCCCTTTTTCACCTTGACAGCATGCAGAATGTTGTTTCATGAACACACTCCATAATTAAAAATCGCCATCATGTGTGATGTGTTGGATGGAGAGCCTGAGCTTCACAGGCAGCTCAGTTCTGAACCACATGTTGGACAGAAAATGCCCCCTTTCCCAAAGTGTAGTGGTTACCAGTTGTAAAGGGGCTGCAGAGGCTAATGGTAATGGGAACTAATAAATATGTGCTTCCTTGTTCATCATCTGATGGATTTCAGCTGAAAGGAATAGCAGGATCTTGGTATTTCTGAGAAGTTTAGGTGATCTGTGAAACCACTTGTGGAACACAGAAATCACATGCAGAACACAGGAGAAGGATGAGGTTTTCATTGTGACAGATGTGATTAAACTGCTGTATGACACAGACCTCTGCTGACATAAAGGTTAATGCTGTTAAACTCTACTGACAAATGTGTGGAATCTTTTAACGTGATGCTTTATAGTTTTCTTTGTTATTTATCTATTTACGTCTCACAGTTTCAGAACTAAGGGAAAATTAACAGCCATGATAACTCCTCATTTTATCAAGATGTTCATCCTTATCTTCTTACCCTGGCTCCTGGATTCGTGTGATTAGTTGAATATCTTCTGTTTTATCAGTAGAGGTTTTTTTGTATTCTGGTGACAGGATTGAAAAAAACAACCATGCCACTGCCACCAAAAAAACCCCACCCCACTCTGAAAATCTGAATAGAGAGACAATAGAGTCCCTGAGCACTACTATCCAAAAAGCTGACAGGAAACATGACAGTCATCTTTTGTAAAATGTCCCCAAAATTTACGTATTCTTACCATTTGAAGTACTTAATCTATTGTTTTCTGAACATTTGATGTGGATAAAGTTGTACTTAAGCTTTTTGCAAAAACTATTACAGAGAATTTTTCTGATACCTACACACAGTATTTGCAATGAAGATTACTTTCTTTGGACAGAAATTCTGAATAAGACCAATGTGCCAACAGTTGTCACAGTGCCAGGATCTGACAACTAAAGCTGATACAGCATAGTATCACTTTCAAGCCAAAGTTTTTGTAGAGATGGAAGAGTCTTCGATCAAGAAACCTGATGAATTGATTCCATTGTGATACATGGTCAGAGAGTGAAAGCAGCATACTAGCCATTACTGAAATGAGATTGTGGAGTTAGAGGAGATGAGGTGGAAGGGAAGAGTAATGAAATCAGGGAAGTTAATAAAAGGAGGGGGATGGGTGGGAGAAGAGGAGGAAGGGCAGACAGTTACTTATTCAAAAAGATATAAGAAAAGACTGGGGCGGGGGGGGAGAAGAAAAAAAAAAAACAAAAAAAACAAACCAACAAACCCAAGGGAATGAGGAGAGGGTAAACAGAAAAATAGAAGAGGTATTTACATGAGCCAAGTATTATTCTTTCATTTACAATCGATCAGACTTGACTGAAATTATTAGTTATTTTCAATGGGAAATCAGGGTGTGGGGAAGATGTTTTCTGTTACGTCACGTAAAAGCTGAATGCATCTGCAAAAGGGAAAAAAGGGAAGTAGTATAGGAAAATACCTAGAAAAAATCATGGTCCAAACGAAAAGCCTTTTATTTCTCAGAATTTGGGGGTCTCTGGTTTTGTTTGGGGGAGGGTGGGGGTCTTTTTTTTCCCCTGAGGGAGTAATAGGAGCCATGGGAGTATTTTCTAAAATACGAGTATAGAAGTTAGATCATCAGAACTATTTCATAAATAATCCTGGTCTTTCTCAGAGCAAAAAGGTAAAGATACATCAACTATCTTGAATTACAAACATACAAGGCAAATCCAAGACAAATTCACATGTGTGTGTTCAGTGGGGCTCTATATTAGGGCTATATCCATCCAGGTGCTTCCATCTTTCAAACAACATAACACAGCTCTGTCATTTCAGGTGATAATGTGCACAGTGAAATTAAATTACCCATTGATTGATATGGATTCAGTTACTCATTTGACAAAGCAGCATCAGGATCGTCAACAGGGAAATAGAATATGTATTTCTGTGTGTCCTCTCTCTAGCAAGTCAGCATTGGCTCATGAAGTGCCACTGGCAAGTGTGGCTGGTGGTTCTCACTAGCTGTCTCAGGCCAGTGGCCACAGAAATGTACAGAAATCCACTGCAAGTGAGGGCATGCTTCCCGTGGGAAATGGGTAGACTCAGAGGAAATCAATGTCAATCCAGCCAAGATGGGATACACTGAGGGACAATAATCAAAAACATTCTCTGCAGAGAGTCAAACTGTATGATTTCCAGTGAGGCATCTAGAGTGCAGAAGAGTTTGTGAAGCACATGGATGCATGAAAGATAATAAAAAGAGTCATGAGGGGTTGAAAATTTTATTACAGTCTAAGCTGAGAGAATCTCCCTGCATAACTTAGAATAAAGGTCAGGCTTTCTTTACCAAACTCCTGAAACATGTACAAATCAACTAGACAGCATTTATCTCTCTTATCATTTCTACTCTGATAGTAAAAGTAAGAAGGCTGAAAAAGAAAAAAAAGCACCATAAAAAAGAGCTTCCAAAAAGAAAAGTTGAGAAAGGCTTATCCAGGAGATAGCTCACTATGGAAAACTGGTTCCATAAATGAACTTAATACACATGCTTGCATTAAAGCATATATTTACTCCATATTCATCAGAGAAATTAAGTCTGTGCTACACACAGATTCAGTGGAGCCAAGGTATACATACAAGATTAAACACAGGTTCAAATACTTTGCTGAATCAGGGCGCAGTTTAGGTGTCAAGGAACTGTGGTTCTGCTCTCTCTGCGCTCAGTAAATTTAATAGTGGTGTGCAGGTTATCTCCCTTCCATGCCTCTCAATTATCATCTGTGGGAGTACCATAGTGTAGCTCTGACATACAGAGAACTAATGAATACTTCATGAGACTCTCAGTTATTATTTAATAACAGCTCCTTTATGAGTTGGTGGAATTTGTGTTGACTTGATACAAAAGGAAAATAGCACAGCACTTTCTGAAATGTAATCGTGACAATAAAGCTAAAAATAAACTAAGTTAATATTAAAAATATGAGAAATACAGAAGAGAAATATAAAGTGATGGTTGAAAACTAAACACAGACATTTGAAATACTTTATCAAAAAGATCAATGTAAAAGCATAAGACAAAAGCGTTCATTTCTGTGGTACGACACTTCTATTCATATTCATGTAAGGGATCAACTCCTTCCATTAACATCCTGTTAAACTACTGATTAATCTGAGAGTCTGGGTTAAAATGAATTGCAAGTAGAATGCATAGGAAAAACATGTAAAAATCTGGCCTAAACTGCCCAATTTTTTTTCTATATCTACTTTTTCTCTACAAATATTAACAGCACTATGGAAACTATAGGTACTCAAAAATGAAATCTTTTCTAAACTCCTACCATCAAAGTTAACAGCCCAATCAAGATTATTAACTCTAAGGTTAACAACTTTAATAATTTAGTTATTTAAATTAATTGGATTCAAGGTTTCTTCTTCCAGACTGTTGTTATTATGGCCAATCCTATGTAGAACCACTCAATACTTCAGATTTCACAACATCCATGTGCCAAGCCCCAATTCACCGTGCTCATACTGCATTATTTAAACTGTTGTAACAGGGCCTGATCTATAGCCCTTTGAAGTCAATGAAAAGACTCCCACTGACTTCAAAGGACTTTGCATTAGGCCCAGACTATTTTCTTTGCAAGGTTTTTGTACTTGATAATATCTGATATGGTAGGGAAAGAAGGTGTAAGGGAAATTATTGGCAGTCTTAGGAGGTCTTCTTCAGAGAATTTCTATGTGTACCTGAATATTTCAGGTAAGTCAGTGGTTAACCCAAAACTGCATTTAATTTAGTGTAGGTCCTTCTGAAACAAACAAACAAAAATATGGCAAAACTGAAAAAAAAAATCTTTTGGACAGTATGCTCAGTTTGCCCCCCCACCCCAGTAGTATTTTTTATACTTACGGGTTACTTAATTGTTTTATACAAAGGTAATTTTTAATAAAGAATAATATTTTAAAAGTAAAAGTCTGAAAAATTTCATTTCAAGAGTGTCAAATTCAAATATTTTGGAAATAAAAAATTCATTTTGTAAAGATTGAAAAGTTTTAGATATTCAATAAAATACTTCCCCAAGATTTTTGCCTATTTTTTCCACAGGTTTTACTTGGATTTGTGAATAGGTTTGATCTCCCCCAAACTATACTTCTATTAATGAGTTTTTACTGGGTGCCAAATATAGTGCTTAGCTGTAAAAATCCAGCTGCTGCTAATTTCAGTGGAAATCAAACTTGTGCAATTCACAGAAATCCTAGCCCCTATTAATCTTGCTGTCTGTGATAAAGATTTTGAAATTGGTTTCTTTAGACCTGCCCAAGCTCCTATGTATCACAAATGAATTTTATAGCTCTTACATTTCACAGTGAGTCCACCTTTGTTTGAGACCTTTGGGATGTATCTAGCTTTAGCTCCCTGTCTTTTCCTTCCCTTCTTCTAAATTTATGTGCAGGATTCAGATGCAGCATATGCTGAAGTATTTAGCAGGTGGTAGCACAGGCTGGTAACCTTCCACCTTACCTCCCTTTTGCCTGATGTGTGGTAAGATGTGGGTCTTAGCAAGAATTAAGAATATTTTACTTCCCCTTTTTATCTAGCTAGACCCTTCAAAATTATCTGGAGAAGGTTGTTTATTATGCAGTATACTTGCAATCTTCATAGCATTTTCAAGGACATCATTTTTCAGTAGCAATTTTTAGGTTAGCAACTTCTTTCCACAGGTATGGGGATGTATTTTATCTCTTACATACAAAATCTTGAGTAAATGCAGATCAGTTCTTTCAAGATCAGTAACAAATAACTTTATCCTTTTAGGTGATTTATAATAAAACTATATGGTTTGTTTTCTTTTACTTCCACTAGATAAAAGCCTGAATAAGTCCCTGGTGTTTAGATTAGTGTGCTACAGTTTAAAGGGTGTGATCCAAAGTGTACTGAAATCAATAGAAATCTTTCAATTGATCACAATGAGCTTTTGATCTGAATTTAACACATTCAACAAATTAATTTCATTTACTGTCAATCTGATGTTATAGATTAAGTTCTGTAATGGGGAAACTGTGAGCTAACAATTTCAGTTTCCAGTTGTTAAAAGGCTTATATATAATTTATAATGAAACCATGAGTACAAAACATTTCGAACAGGAAGACCCATAGGAATGCAAATCAAGAAAGGGGTGTTAAATACTTCCTAGACCTAGAAAAATAATTTGGATGTGTGCCCCTGTTTTGCAGGCTGTGGAGTCTTCTTCAGTAGTAGGCACTGTCATGCAGATCAAATGGCTCAATGACCTCAGTTTACCTCCCCTCCCACAGTAAAGGCAATGTCAGATAAAAGGCACTTTTCACAGAACTTGCAAAATAACGCTGAGTCCAGTCAATTCCTTAAATAGAGTAAAGCAGAGGAGTGGAAAATGTGGTTATTCAAGGAGTCAGCAACCCCACATGCTGCAGTTCCATCCTGGCGTTAACTAGTGTCCCCCTTGCTCATGCGCTTAGCACCTTGCAAGTGTGCTGGCTTCCAGCCAAGGTGGTGGGCCCTCAACTTGGTCACCGACAACAAGCAAACCCCATTTCCAAACTGTTTCTRTAGCACCAGCTGAAGCTGACAGCCTGCTGGAAACCATCTCTAATAAACAGACAGGCCACCTGGCTGGATTGACCCTAACTGATTCAACTACCTTGGATTTGAAGATGACAAAAGTTTCAGCTCTTTTGTGTATTTATGTTATTATCTGTCATGAAGGCTGTCAGCTGGAGGGAAACTATCACAAGCAGCCAACCTGGAATTGCATTTGAGACTGTGGAGGCTGATATTTGTTCCCACTGAGCACCATGACAGTGCACACTGATTCATGGAAGAGAGAAATGTCATTATTCACAAAGAGCTTCCTCCTTATGCTCAGATGCATATGCCATTCATCACTTTCAATCAGTATTACTGACAAAGAGAGAGAGAGCTCAGAGCATGGCCACCATGTACAGCCTTTTTACAATTTCTAATTTACCAAACACAAGATATTTGTTCCTGCTTAACAAAAAGCACCCATTTCATGTCACATATTCCAGGGCCTCAAAAGACTGTATCACAGTCACAACAACAGACCATCAAAAGGAACTTGTGGGTACAAAGGGTTGGAAAATTCACCAGAATAAATATAACCATCTACCATACCTGGATGACCACAAAAATGTAATAAATACAGAAATATATATAGGAAAGACAGAGAGAATTAAGATGCCCCTAACACCTGCATTTGCAAAAAACAGTGCCCAAAACACTTCGCAGAACCAAAGGATAGCTGAGGTGGGAAGGGACCTCCGGAGATCATGTAGTCAACCCCCCCTGCACAAAGTAGGGTCAGCTAAAGTAGGTTGCCCAGGACTGCATCCAATCAGGTCTTAAATCTCTCTAAAGATGGAGACTCCACAATCTCTCTATGCAGCCTGTTCCCATGCTTGATCAACCTTAGGGTAAAAAAGTTTTTTCTTATGTTTACACAGAATCCTCTATATTTCAATTTGTGCCCATTGCCTCCTGTCCTGTCACTGGATACCTCTCAGGAGTCTGGCTCCATCTTCTTTAGCCTCCCCTCCCCTCCGCCATCAGGTATTTATAGACATTGGTAAGATTTCCCCTGGGAATAGGTCTTGATAGCTGTATCTACGTGGTCAATTTGTCTTGCTCCCTCTTTTGTACTGCAGCCCTATCCTCAGACTACACTACATGAAGGTCTAATGGGCAGAAGGTCTACATCTTACCAGACTAAAATCAGTTCCTGCTTCCATTTATAGCTTTGTGGATCATGATGGGCGATTCACTCCATCTCTATGTTCTTTGCTTTCCCTTTCTGCAATTTGAGGATGAACTGCTTTAGGATCTTTGGCTGAAAAGTGCTGAACAACAGTATAGTATTTGCCCCACATCTGTCTTGTCTGAATAACATGTAGTATGTTTACAGAAGACCAGCTGTCATGGAGGTTCTGGGAAACCAAAGAATGTCAAAACATCAGGTCCTTGAGAGGAGGCCTCAGAGGTGAGTAGATTTATCATCTTATTGACTGCATCAAAAATTGGACAAAGGAGTCCACAAAAATAAGGCTGAACCATTAACTCCCTGGTATCTCTAAAGCCATCCGTCCTGACAGATGTATGTCTATTATCAACTTAAAAACCATTAATGTCTCTCCCCTCCTACATCCTGTAGCTTATTGCTTGTGTCAATGTTCCTGGAACTAAAGTTTTTGCTAATATTCAAGTGAAATTTCCATTACTGTAATTGCAGCCTGCAAATCCTTGTCCCATCCCTAATGAACAAAGAACAGTCTATTCTCTTGCTCTTTTACATATTTTGAAGACAATTATTATGACTCCTTTTTCTACAGAATTTAGACTTTATCACCTCAGTTCTTTCAGGCTCCTGGGATGTTTTTGAAGATCTCCTGTCATCCTCTGTCACACCCTGTGCCTTTTTTGAAGAGCAAAGCCCAAAACTAGAACAGCATTTAAACCTTGCTGCTACCAAGAAGAATGGCAGATTTACTGAGAATGTTTTCCATATGACAACCCTTCCTGGAGGTATCAGATGCCTCCTGCCAATAGGAGAACAAAGATGGAGAGCCTTCAAACAGGATGAATAATCACCTGTTGCTCTGGCTCATGAAGGTGTTATGATATCAGTATCACGCATACTTTCACACATCTACAAGATGGGGAGGATGTCAGTTTTCTGAAAATGCATGGGAAGTTGAGTAGAAGTTTCTTCTAAAGCAGCATGAATCACTTCTTTTTAAGATGAGTCATCCCTCATCCCTCAGAATGTTATAATGAGACACATCTCAGTCACTGCACAAATACAGGTCACCCATCACAGACATCTTCGTCCTTCCTGAAGGAAGAAATACATTCATTATAAGGCAGGTTCGCCACCCCCTAGGTAGGCTAGGCAGATCAGCAACAGGGTGCCCAGCAATACAAACTATGTCACACATTATTTCTGTTGTTGTCATAGAGACTACAAGGCTCCAAGTAAGTGCAAAAATCATTGTGGGTACAGACAATGAAGCTAGTGGTTAAAATAGATCAGAGCAGGAGTGTGCGCTCGCTTGTTTGGGTGGCTGTTTTCAAAGATTTTGATGCCAAGTGGCAATGAACCGTCATGCCCTTCTACAATGACACATGAAGATGAGACCGCATTCATAAAAAAAAMCATGTCTGTGCGTGGGTACATACATACATGGAGAACATAGGGAGTTTTGGTGCTGATTAAGTTTTATAAGGTAATGTTTTTACTTCATCATCCACCAGGCACTAGAATGTGAGCTGAGAGATAAACAAGAACAGAGTTAAGGAAGCAGCAGTGAGCTGGGCCTGGCTCTGCCAACTTGTAACACACCAAAAAGTGGTATCTAGTCCAACTCGGTCACTTCCTTGAAAACAGAGAACCCTACAAACTTAATAGTCCACTGTATTTGAACAGAAGAAGTATTAAGCAATGCCTCACAAGAGCTTCTGATATCCAGGGGTCCAAAAAGAGAGAAAAGCCTGTATTTTTTTTTTTTTTTTAATACAGGCTTTTTAATACTTTTTTTTTAAAGCTCAGAGCTGTCTAACTTGATGGTGTTTTCTAGCCTGGTTTTGGATAGGTGGAGCAACAATAGCTTTAACACAAGTGGTCTTCTTGGTAGGCATGAAAGGGACCTTGAATCAAACTGTAAACCACATCTGTACATCTCATTGGTTCTCTGCCTTCGAGGTGTGTCCAGCAGAGCAATTACTTGTCATCTCCAGCATCCCCATAGTTTCTTTAATGAGAAGACAGCAGCTGAGAGAAATAGGTACAACATCATGGAAGCAAATGGCTTTATCCAAAGCCCATTKCAGGCTACACGATTCTGTACATCAAAGACCATGCAGGGAGCCTTCGGTATTTTTCTCAAAACAGTGTCTGTTTTTTCTGTCCTAGGTATCTATAAGTACCAGTCTCTGAGTGTAATAAAACTCTCTCAATACATTTAAATAAACAAATTCCCTCAGTGACTCCTAAAATGCTACGCTTTGACATTACCGTTACAAGGCATCCTCTTCTGGGGTTCAAGCCTTCGGTGTGCAATTTGAAGAGTGCCATGACTAGCACTGTAAGTTTGATGCCAGATGTATCCTGAAACATAATACTTGTCTTGCGCACACATAGTAAGCCTGGCTCATGGGAGCCACCCTACACAGAGCCTCTGGCTGCACAGGGCCCTTCATCCTCTCAGCATCAGTGCCAAAAAGCAGTCACCCCCACTCTATCCTACTTATAATAAATACCTAACCCTGTCAAAAGTAATGTTCCCAACAAAAAATGAGGAAGATATTAGTTTTCTGCATAGAGTGACTATTATCATTTACCCAGTTAGCTAACACAGTATCATAGAACAGCAGTGATGTATCGTTGATTATGTAACATCATAGACCATATCCCTCCTTCAAGCCCAAATATTAAACAAACACTTCTCTGTTAGTGCTGTTTAGAGGAGCCTTCTGTGTCCCATTGAAAATACTTTCACCTTTCTCATCTCAACCCACAACCTTGCCTCTTCAGGTCCTTATCAATGTCATCATGATTGTGCCTTTATACGCACTGCAGTTTTTACAATATAATTTTGTAAGAGGCACAGAAAATGTGGCGCTCAGGAATATGRTATGGAAGGGATGTTCTGCATTTGCATGTTATGAGCAGAAAAGGACCTTACAGTGAGTGGCAGAATGAAATATTGATTGTCCAAGTAAGATAATTTTGCCCTTTCAACCTGGCTGTGAGGATGAGAGGTTGACCCCATCCTCTCCCATCATAGGAGAAGATCAGGTTCGAGACCACCTGAGGAACCTGAACATACATAAGTCCATGGGATCCTGAGTGCCAGGGTCCTGAGGGAATTAGTTGCTATAGTTGCCAAACCACTCTCCCTCATACTTGAAAAGTCATGGCAGTCAGGCAAAGTCCCTGGTGACTGGAGGAAAGGGAAACCTCACACCCATTTTTAAAAAGGGTAAAAAGGAAGACCCTGGGAACTACCGACCAGTCAGCCTCACTTCCGTGCCTGGTAAGATCATGGAAAAGGTCATCCTGGAAGATGTGTCGAAACATATGGAAGACAGGGAGGTGATTAGAAGYGGCCAACAGGGCTCCACAAAGGGCAAATCATGCCTGACTAATATGGTGGCCTTCTACAATGGAGTGACTGTATCAGTGGGCAAGGGAAGAGCTACAGACATCATCTACCTGGACTTCTGTAAGGTCTTTGAAATGGTGTCCCACAACATTCGTACCTTTAAATTGGAGAGATATGTTTGATGGATGGACTGTTAGATGGATAAGGATTTGGCTGGATGGCTGCATCCAAAGGGTTACAGTCAATGGCTCAATTTACAAGTGGAAATCAGTAAAGAGTAGTGTTCCTCAAGGGTCCATACTGGGACCAGTACTATTTAATATCTTCATCAACAACATAGACAGTGATATTGAGTGCATTCTCAGCAAGTTTGCAGATGACACCAAGCTGAGTGGCACAGTTGATTCACTAGAGGGAGAGGCCATTCAGAGGGACCTTGACAGGCTTGAAGTGAGCCCATGTGAACCATGTGAAGTTCAACAAGGCTAAGTGCAAGGTCCTGCACTTGGGTCGGGGCAATCCCCAATATCAGTACAGACTGGGAGATGCCCCAGCCCTGCAGAGAAAGGCTTGGGRATACTGGTGGATGAAAAATTGGATATGAGCTGGGAATGTGCACTTGCAGCCCAGAAAGCAAATTGTATGCTGGACTACATCAAAAGAAGCTTGACCAGCAGGTCGAGTGAGGTGATTCTGCCCCTCTACTCCACTCTGGTGAGACCCCACCTGGAGTACTGCATCCAGTTCTGGGGCCCCTAGCACAATAAAACATGGAACTGTTAGAGCAGGTCCAGAAGAGGGCCACAAAAATGATCAGAGGGCTGGAATGCCTCTCCTGTGAAGAAAGGCCGAGAGAGTTGGCATTCAGCTTGGAGAAGAGAAGGCTCTGAGAAGACCTTATTGTGGCCTTTCAATATATAAAAGGGGCTTATAAGGAAGATGGAGACTTTTTACCAGGGCCTGTAGTGACAGGACAAGGGGCAACAGTTTTAAACTGAAAGAGGGTAGATTTAGATTGGACTTAAGGAAGAAATTCTTTACAATAAGGGTGGTGAGGCACTAGAACAGGTTGCCCAGGGAAGTTGTAGATGCCCCATCCCTGGAAACATTCAAGGTCAGGTTTTATGGGGCTTTGAGCAACCTGATCTAGTGGAAGGTATCCCTGCCCATGGCAGGGGGGTTGGAACTAGATGATCTTTGAAGGTCCTTCCAACCCAAACCATTTTATGATTCTATGTGCACAAGTTTGATCTAGCCCAAGTTTTGATTTATCACCTTCTGGAAATCTCCTACCTTCTGCTTCACCCAGATGTATTCTAAAGAACAGGATTTTTAATGAGAAGAACGAAACTGACACATTTGTGTTTGCACTAACCACTCTTCCTCCACAATGGAGATGGGGACAGTATTTAAATGACTTTTCTGCACCAATAATTTGGATTCCTGTAGCAGAAAATTAATTTGTCTCTTCTCTGTTGAAAAGAACTCGATGTGTATTCCTAGATCCCAGCAGGACTAGCAACAGAGGAGAAAGAAGCAACAGCACACCTAGCTGAAGAAATAGAATACAGACCTCTTCCAAAAGACAATTATATTTTCATCAGATCCTGATGGCAAACATGTCCCTGTTGTGCTAAACACAATACAAGCAAAACTTGGAAGACAAAGAAATGACAAGTAAGTAGTGAGCAGAAATAAGTTATAATAACCATATTCATGCAACACAGGACAGTGCAGTGCTATGCATAGAGAGTGGATTAAACAGCAGAAGTAGTGTAGCTTTTCACCGGATCCGAGCAAGAATCTCTCCTTTCCTCTCCTTTCTCATATTCTTATGTAAATATCTGCTGCTGATCAGYAGCACCCAGGATGAAAACGAGGTTACTGGGCTAGATGGACCTTCTACTGTGACCCACTCTCATGTGTCAGTAAGACCACGTTTCTACTCAGGTGCAGAGCCATGGCTATATGAGTACCGTACTTGCAGAACCAGGATGAGTACATTGAGCACAAGCTCAGTTGTCTTTGAGTCATGGACTACCACAGCAGACACATTCACAATGATCTTCCTGCTCCCTTCCCCCAATATAAGTATCAGCCACACAGTCCAACTTCTGTTTAAAAAAAAAATTWAAAAAAAGAAAAAAAAAATTCACTCCTATACTGGCAAAATTTGCACTTGAATCTTTTTACCTGAGTACTGATTCACAGGTTCAAAGCAGAACTTGTACCTGCAAATGCCTATCTTGTGCTTACAGTCAGAAGATAAAGGTAAAGGCATACTGCTTGGCATTTCTTATTCAAAGCTTGGGTACAAAGCTTCAGGTGCTAATACCAGTGGCACATAATTCACTCCTGCAGTGACACCACCTGATTAACTATCTGCTACTGCATCAAGAARTTTGTTACCTTCAGTTTAACCATGTCCGGTTTCCAGTTGATCTGTATTTTCATTTATGAAGGAACATTGTGGCAAAAGCACTGGTGGTTTATAAAGCTAGTAAAAACAGCAATGATTGTAGCAGGAAAGGAAAAAGGCAAGTGAAAATATTTTCCTGTTGACTGCTCTCTGAAAATAACAATGATACTTTTAAAGGTGAACGTTTCCTATCACCTCTACTTACATATATCATTATTTGGAAAGGGGAATTGGAGCTTAAAGCAGAGTGATTGAGGTTTCTGTCAAAATTAAGCAAGTTCAGGTACTGAGTAAGGAATTAATTTAGTTCTGATAATATTCAAAAAGGAGGGCAGAATTCAGACCAGCACACAAGTAGAGGCCTTCTGGCAGGGACATATAGCACAGCCACAAGGGACCCAAAAAGGTCAAGAAAAACTGTCCAGTCCAAAGGAACAGAAATATTAATGCCTACATCAGAGTGAAGTTGACTGTTCCCTTTGGTAGTTTCAGCCATTCTCACAGCCCTTGCTTGCCTAAAAAGTTATATATATTATTGAATAGATCTGTTTCAAACCATCTGCTTAAGAGCAGGGGCTAATGAAAAATAGAAACGGCCTTGGAACAATTAATGGAAGGCACGTGCTATTGAACGAGAAAGGACTGAGGAGCCAGATGGCTGGTGTCGACTCTGACTTACAGCTACAGAAACTTGCCTGACTTTCCCCGCAGAGAGAAGCAATTAACTATGGTGAAACTAGATTGTCAACTCTCATAGCCTGTGTGTGTCAGAGGGGAAGGAGAAGACAGGTATAGTTCTACTTAGATTTAAGGCCTGTTGTGTGCTTTCAGAGCTTAGCAGAGACTCATAGACTAATCTTCACAAGGTGGATGAGCTGCATCCTGAGCAGACCATACAGTTTCCAGGAGAAATCAAAGCATCATCACGATCTGGTCATATTTACCCTATATTCTCCTTAAGATAAAGGGCATTGAAGAGTGGTGCAGAAGTTGGCTGCTCTTGCTCTGTACTAGCTGACAATTCAGCTTTTATATTGGGCCAAACCCTTACGTGGATGCCAATTGAAACCTTTTCTGAGAATTTGGGTTGTGTTTGCCTGCAAGGGAAGATCCCTTGAAATTTCCAGTCCTTTTGGCAGAGCAATTCCAGAACTACAACAAAGCAGCCCATCACAGAGAATACTATTTTTTTTTTAAGTTACATCTTCCTTTCACTTTTCCTTTATTTTTTCCAATTCCCAGGCTCCCTTCCTCAGCTCAAAATAGATCCATGACAAAGATAGCCCAGACCACAAAATTTCGCTCCCAGCATGAGTATTAAAATACTACTAACTGTTGCTGCTACACACTCAAGAAGATCCTGTTTGCCCATATGTTTCAATATGAACATTTATTCTTTCACCAATAAGGTTCTGCCTGAATCTTAAACACTATTTATCATTCTGCAGGGTTCATTTCTGAAATGCAGAATGCAGTCTAAAGATCAAATAAACCTTTTGGAACAGAATTTTAACTACATATAAAATTTTATATAAGTATATAAGAATATATAAGAATATATAAATATATATATAATGAAATTAAGAATTCACTGAAAGAAATTCCAACGGTTACTTGGCAAGTACAGTCTAATCCATTAATGCGTCACAGAATGTATTAAGATACAAGTCAGGATTCCTATGAAAGGAGCTTGAATTTTACACCTTTGTGTTCATAGGTTTTAAAGTGATATCAGAATCAACTTGTTAGGCTATGACAGAGTTTCCAGTTGAATTTCAAACACATTCATTTCTAGAATGAAAAATATGATATTGAAATATGCCATGGAAAGAGATATAAGGACAAAAGAGAAAGAAATAAGATTTTTTATTTCCTGCGGAGAAGAAAGACAAGGAAAACATTGACTTTTTTTCCAGTAATGCAAACATTAATATTACAAAAGTGACAAGAAGGTAGCCAGGACTACAGTGTACTTTTCCCAAGGGTAAGAAGGAAACAGGAACAGAGGAAGGAGCCCAGACAAAACAAATGAATAACCAGCTCTAGCACATGGAAAAGAAGCTAGTGTAAACTAGTAGGATATTTAAAGAAGCATGTCTTCATGGGGAAGGGAATTTTTCTCCCATGCTTGGCCATGTCATTGAAATATCAGCAGATCACACAGCTAAAAAAATAGGGAAAATAGGAGTCTGCCAGAGGTTACTCTGAGTAGCTATTGGTTCTGTTAAAATTTGAGTAATTTTTCATGTACTCTTGTCATGACCATAGGGCCACAGCAACTAGCAGTGCATGCTCTGGGTGTCTATTAACAGTTTTCATTTGACATGTGATTATTAATCACATGCTTTTGCTCTCTGGCAGTGACCGGCAACTATCCTTGCGTGAAGCTGAGCTTATGCACTTGGAGTACTTGAATCTTTTAGCCTCTATAGTGGCATGCATGACCATGGTAGGGATCATGAGTAACAGCAGCTAGAGATACTACACATAGCTTAGTTCTTCCACAAATATAAGGGACACTCATCCTGCAAAAGCGTGTCTCGCAACTTTCAGTTATGTGTAGTGTATGTGTTCGTTAACAGCAGTATTAGAAACCACCCACTGCAGTTCCTGGGAAAAAATGCCATGGAGCAGGAGGAGCTGATGAAAGTATTCCACAAAAATGCCCTGGTTTTCCCTTAAAAGTTGAACCCTCCCAGTTATATTCCATAATAGTTCCATCAACATGACTCCAAACAATCTCTGCTGCAAACTTGCCAGCTACTCAAGAGTYCCCTCAATGCAACTGGCCCAAGCCCAAGAGCCTAAGTAGAAGTAAGGGTGTATAATTATTGGTTGCTGCAGGAGAGGAATTAATGTTTCTTCTGTCCTGCCTGTAAGAGAAGGAACACAGGGATAGAGGGCACAGGTAGCTTGATGTAACCTTCGCATTTTTCTATTCATGACAGTCTCTCAGGATCAGGTATCCTCTTCACTTCCCCCTCCCCAAACAAACTTAGTGGCTTTGGAGACTTTCCTATTAAGGCTTCATTCTAGAGCTGTCCCTCAACACCTTTCATCAGGTCCTGGTTTGCAAGCACTTCCTTGGGAAGTCCAAAACATTTCATCTTTCTGTCATCTTCTGTCTCCATTATCGAGGTGCTAGGTTGCTTGCCTCCATTTTACCCACCAACATCACACACAGAGAGACAGACATGGACACAGACACAGACACAGACACACACACTTACCTTTCTTTGATGCTGGCCATTTTAAGGGGCATTTGAATCTGAAATTAGGTGAGGAATTGAATCTGCTGTAGCTCAGATTTATCTCTTAAGCAATACAGGAAACTTAAGTGACTGATTTGAAAAGAATCATAGAATCATAGAATCATTTCAGTTGGAAAAGACCTTTAAGATCATTGAGTCCAAGCTAACACTGCCAAGTCCACCACTAAACCATGTCCCTAAGTACCACATCTACATATCTTTTAAATACCTCCAGGAATGGTGACTCAACCACTTCCCTGGGCAGCCTGTTCCAATGGTTGATAACCCTTTCAGTGAAGAAATTTTTCCTAATATCCAGTCTAAACCTCCCCTGGYGCAAGTTGAGGCTGTTTCCTCTTGTCCTATCACTTGTTACTTGGGAGAAGAGACGGACACCCACCTCGCTACAATCTCCTTTCAGGTACTTGTAGAGATCGATAAGGTCTCCCCTCAGCCTCCTTTTCTCCAGGCTAAACAACCCCAGTTCCCTCAGCCACTCCTCATAAGACTTGTTCTCTAGATCCTTCACCAGCTTCTTTGGATGCATTTTTTTGTTTTGTTTTGTTTTTTTTTGTTTTGTTTTCTTGATACTGAGGTGCTGGAGCATGTCCAAAGTAGTTCATTACAGCGGTGGAAAGGGATGGAGGCTGCACAAGGGAAGGAAGAAAGCTGACTTTGGTGGTAGATGTTAAAGATTTCAGAATGGACAGGATCAAACAAAGCTATTTGATAAGGTCAGTGCTATCTAAACCAGTAGTACTTGAAAATTCACTTTGACATGAAGAACTCAATGTGCTGAGAAAACCTTATTCCAGGAAAGAAAAGAAAACGCATTAACAGTGTGTGCACAGGTTTGTGCATATGCACAGATGTTTGAGGTACCTTTGTCCAACACACTTAAAACACACAGATTGTCTGGCCAGCTAGCATTCACTGTGTATAATTAAATGCCTTTATCTGGATGGGAGATTTTCAGTTGTGGTTGTTATAGGAGCTATCAGCTGAAAGTATTACGAAAACATTTCTTGATTCTTATTCCTAGCATGCTGTCAAGTTTTGATTTTGCAGCAGACTTGCTACACTGCATTTTTTAGCTCAGACAAAATTTTTAGAAGAGAGGGACAACACTATCAGTGTTTTTTTCTCTCAGATCTGATTAGTTAATACTCAAGGTTGAGTTATTCTTGAGAAGCTGCTGTTAGCACAGAGCTAAAATTCCTGGAGAAAAAGATTACTCTGCATGTTATCGGACACTTCTCCTTCCTGAATTAGTAGTATGGTTTTAAATGAAGCACATTAGAGTAAAAATAGGAAAAGCAATGATTCTGTCTCCACTGGGAAGGCAACATGCAGGACCCTGGGCTCTTTGCTATCCTTCTAAACACATAACCTACCCCCTTCAGGCATTAAATGTCTTACCAACTTTTAAAAATCACAGCAAGTATTTTACAAATCTCTTCAGGATTGCTGGATTCTGTACCATAGCATGGAAGGGGACTTTGCCAAGGAGAGAGTAAGCCCACAGTAAACTGCAAAGATCGATGAATTACAGGATTCTTGTTTTAGGTTATCTTCAGCCTGGCTAAGTTTGGAACATGTAGCATAGGAAATGGAGATAGGAGGAGTAGAAAGGTGAACAGGTACAAGTAATCACGATGAAAGTCATGGATATAATTTCATTCTCAGATAGACTTTTGCATCAGCCATAGGTTTCTACCAGTGCTGCTAAGCTAAGGTTAATACCATTGCTGGAATAGACTTTCTGGTGTAATCCCATATGTGAGTAATCATTACCAATTTTACATAGTGATATTCAAATTCAGTATGATGAGAAAAATTCTAGTTTGTCTGGTATGGACAAAAGGTAGATTTTTCAAGTGGAATTAAATATACAAGCAGCAATACATTAGAACAGAATTATTTTGAAACACATTTCACCAGGAAGGACAGTAGTATCTTTTGGCAGTGTATTGGTCTTTCAACTTTTTTTCTAATGCCTTACAGGTTTTTTTCTAGGTTAGCTCTAGGTACGAGAAAAATTAAAGCCAACTCTACCCTGAGCTCTACCCTCCTCATGTCTTAGTGCAATATCATAGCAAATTATTTGGATGAATTAGCAAACGATCCTCTGTTTTTCCCTCTTTTTCAGCCCTTCACAGCACACTGCAGACATTTTCTCCTAGATTTGTTCTTGCGAAGGAAGTAAAAGTTTCTGCTCCCAAAGTGAATTCTCTTAGATCAGCAGAATATTTATCATGTGTTTTAGACTACAAAGGCATCTCTCATGGGCCACTTCCCACACCTGAATTTCCTGATAGGTATTCCTTCTGGTATTGCGAGGAGACTTCCAGAAAGCATTTCTAAGCTTTCTAAATTGGATTACTAAATTCAGACAGTATAATCCTTCCTCCTTTTCTTTCAACTTCCAGTGTTTATAATATAAATTCTGCAAATATATGGGGGTGTGCAGCCTCCAGTGGAGCATCTGGTACAGCAGTGAGAAGCAGACTAGAAGAATACAAAGTGGCAAGTCTGAAAGCTGAAATGTCTCCAGAAGTCAAAGGAAGACCTTGCCTGTAAGAGTGAACATAGTTGTGCACACACCAGTAGTAGCCAGGCTCAAGAGTCCACCTTAAATAGCATCTTTGGGCTATGTGGACCATTGATCTAAGCCAGTGAAACAATTCTTATAGGAATTCTATTGGCAAAAGGTAATACTTCACACCTAAAAGGATAGCTATAAAAGATAAAGAACAACTTGAACATATTCTACTGGAAAAATCCAGGAGTTTTGCAGAGTCCTTTTCCCTTAATATGTGTAAAAATATATTTGAAGCCTGTGAAGGATAAAAAAGGATATTTTTAAAGGGTTTTATTAGAAGCAATTTATCAGTTTGCAACCACTGGAATTAAAAATTTAGCAAATGCTTATTAACACATAAGTAAAATTTGGTGGAACATCCGTTAAACGCAAATAAAATATTAATAAAATGTTCATAAACTTCACAAAAGGGTAGAACATTACCACTGTCCCTTATGAGCCACATATAAAGTATAGATAAAGATGTCCTCCTTTGCAGCAGGATTTTGGGGAACTGCTCAGATTCCCACTCCATAAGCATTTTAACAAACACCACTGTACTATTCCAAGGAACAGATCATCTTTGAAAACACACAAACCCAGACCCTTCCATAAAACATTTATATATATCTGTTTTCATTTTTGTTTTGGAGGTTTTGGATCACTGTTCTTTGTGTTTATTTTGTGTACTACTTTCTACTAGACCAGAACTTACTTCTTGAGAAAATATCCTTCTGTTCAGTTTGACCATCCAATTTAATTTGATACAAGCACTATTTATTTGTGATGTTTGTCTTTCAAGTTACGTGTGAGCAGACAAAAACAAAGTTAAAAATCCTCTTTAAATCTGTAAGTTCAAGCACTGTACAAGAAAGTTTGTAATTTTATATATATTATATACTGGATTTCCAGTAATAATTCTTATCATTGCATTCTCCAGATACTTCATGAACATGAATATCTGTTTGGCATGTAAGACTTCCAGATTGTATACAAAGGAACAAAACAGTGAAGTTTGCTCAAGGCTATTGAGCAAAAGGAGTAGCGAAACCAGTAAGTATCTAGGAATCTAGGAAACCCACATTGAGATCCCTGTAATGAATCAGGCAGAGGAAAAATTTGACACTGTCCTTCACCCCAGATGAATACACCAGGCACTAGAATCAATGTGTCTCTTGCTGTCTAAATTATTATTAATTACTTATAAAATAGGGCACAGCTGCAACAGGGAGACAGAAAAAAAATCATCCCAAAGCAGTCAGCAGCCCCACAGTTCAACACCCCCAGGGAGGTTTGTGCCCTGGCAGTTTTCAGGTGGATCTGCCATTCCCTCCCTCACCTTACTCCACAGCCCGTCACACCCTCCTGAGGAACACGGTGTGGAAATGAAGAACTTCCCTCTAGGAATTTTTTGGTTTGGTGTCATCTAATGAGGTCTCTCAGGTCTCTCTCTCCCATCATCCAAATACTCAGGATATGGAGAGACAAAAGTCCAAGTTACAGAAACATCCCAGTCCACCTGCCCAAACTGCTATCCATTTTTGCTTACAAGATATTATTCATTTCCAGCCACTGAGCCTTAACTCTACTAGTGTTTGTCTTCAACACAGTGGAGGATGGAGCTAGTCTTTCTTGTCTCCTTGCTGGCATGACAAGGAGGAAGGTTGTACCTGCCAGCATGGTGAAACAGAAAGCCTGATTCCTGAGCAATGCACAGAGGTTTTGGGGAGAGGATGGGCAGGTCAGGTACCATTACTTGGTTCCTGGCATTTCTACCATGATATCCAACTGACAACACCTTCTACAAATAGTTTTCTGTGGTTCTATGACCACCAGCAGTTCAGAAACATTACTCAAAGACCACATTTTCAAACTCCACTCTCAGCCTTCCCCTGTGAAAGTAAGGAATCTGTAAAACAGGCCCAAGTTATAATTTTCCTTAGTCTCACAACTTGTGTTTATGATATGTGCTCATGCAAAGCACTGATAAAGTACTACTAAGGAACAATGATGTGTATTTAAACATAAATGCCAGTGATGGGGAACCAGAGACAACCTCACAGAGTCACAGTCCTATGTGGACAGGCTTGCCAATTGTCACCAGAGACAACATTGGGTGGCAGTCCTATGAAATGATAAGCCACAGACAACGTGTCTTCTGTGCCATGGCATGAGATGCAAAGACAGACCAGTCACATCAGGCCTTAAAAAGATGGACACAGGTGTGTTCTTGAAAAGATTGTCTCTACCCAGCCTAGTCACTGGACTCTAAAGCATAGCAAGTCCTGGTGAAGAGAAAATGTGGATCTAAACTGTGTGGAGACAAAATCCCAAAAGTCTGCTAAGCAGGTAAGTGGATCCTTCTGCTGCTGAGGTTTTCCCCAGATTAACCTAAATTATGTTACCAGTTTCCAGGTTTAGTGAAAAATATTGACCATAAATTGGACATTTCCAGCAGGAGAAAATTTCAGATTATTATTGTAGATGCCTTTCTATACTGAGAAGTAATTTACCAAATGCATGAGCTATTGCTGTCTGGATTAGGGGAAGCAAATACTACAGTGAAGTGAAACTCCCATTTTACTTGCTGTCTTCCTTTTTTTTTTTCCTCCACAAAATTAAAGTTGTTGAACCCTTTGAAGGAGGCTACTGTCCATCTGACAATACAGCTGGAAGCATGCTTTCTCTTTTCAACAAAACTGTTGTGGGGAGTTTTTTTAAAACTTTCTGAGTTTAGTGGAAAATGATAAAAATAATGGGGCAGGGGAAATAGTTTGCTAAAAACAACTGTGTTCTGGTTTTATTTGGCCCTTTCCTCCTTAGCCAATAATTCTTGATAAATGTTGTGGGGGCTGAAAATGAGGGTTGTTTTATTGAATGGGGCTGGTAAAACAATGAAAGAGGAAATGGTTTCAGTCTTGAAAGATTACTTTCTTTTTGATCCACAAGCTGGAACAATGCTGGAAGCAATGGTTTTGKCTTGTCCTTTTAAAATTTCCAGTGAAAAAAATGGTAATAATTCTGACCCGTCCTGCAATGTACCCAGTTACCGCTTCTACACATGGAGTACAGTAGAGGCATGCACTTGTTGCAGAAATATCTGTACCATCTGCTACAGGACTGAAGATCTGCCAGGCAGGAGAGGGCATGAGGCTGGGAAAATTGCAAGTTTCCTAGACATCAATGAAGAAAGACCAAAACTCCTAATAAGGCATCTGTGCTATCTTGGAAGAACAGTGATTTTAACACAACTCTTCCCTTTGGGAGACATCCTTTCATTCTCTGAAGGATCTTCAGACCCTCCTTATGCCCAACACACTATTCAAAATCATTTGTGCTTAACTGGAGTCATTAATATGAATGTATTCTATGAATAATCCCTCTTTTATCCTATCCACTACGTACACTTAATTATTAACTTTTAGTTTTATGTTTTGATCAATTCCCCCTCCCTTTTTGCTTTCTTGCCCACCTCCCCCCCTCCAGTTATCAAATACATTCTTTTAAGACTATCACTGAGGTAGGCATTTACTGAGCAGAAACCTCCTGTTGCGGTGGAACAGAATAATGAACCACCAAGAAGTTGTTTGTTTGAACGTATAGAGAAGTCTCTCCATCTCTTGTGCATGTGGGTGATTCCCATTAGTATTAATGGGCATATTGTGAGTGCATTGAAAAGTGACAAGACCCCTATGGTCACTGAAATGCTAAGTCTGCCCTCCACAAAACAAGCAAAATGCAAAAACCTGTTTAACCCTGTGTTCTGAGCAGATGGATTTCTAAAATGGCAAGTCAGCCTATAAAAAGTGCTGCTTAACTGCATGTGGCAGGTTGTAAAGCACTGATCCCATCTTCTGGGCGTTTTAGGATCTAGTCTCTGACATTCTTTAAAAAAGGTAAAGGGAAAGAAAGAAGAAAGAAAAAGAACATTAAAAAAATGAACAAGACCCTCCACACATTCTGCTTCTCTGTGGACAAAATGGTCATTGGTTTTCTGAACTGTCTTTTCAGATGCCATTTCCTGAAAGGCATCTGTATCAAGGAATTCAAGGAATTATCAAGGAATGCTTTCTATTCACTCTGGAAATTGGGAGTTAAGTACTGCTTTATGCATGACTACATGTTATCTAGGAAACTAGACAAACTGCTTTATATGTTCCTTGAATTGATTGTTTAGAAATACTGGTTTCTCTGGTATTTTTTACTTTTTTTTGCAACGCAGGGTTTTTTTCACTCTTGCTTTGCTAAAATCCTCAGAGTATCAGCGGAAATGAACTGAACATTGAATCATTACCCCTTGAGCAACAGAAACTCCTGTGAAAATAACAGGATGGACAGTCTAAGATGCAAAATCCAGATCCATTAAGGGTGTGGTGCTCTACAGAGGATACTGACAACGAGTTAGAGCAGTAAAGCATAGATAATGCTGTAGGATCCTGGGTCTTGAGGCACTTAGCCCACTAACATCCTATGTACTGGGAACTTGCTTGGCTTACTCCTATCAACAGGAGAGCTGTTTTCTACATTTATCTTCAAACCAGCCTGTGCTAAAGATGGGAAAGAACATTTGCCTTAAGGAATGGACAGTTTGCTAATTACCTAGTCAAACAGAACAGAGGTGAACACCTGGTCAGCTAAAAGGATATTAGCAGTGCCAAAAAGGTAGGGACAGTAAATATTCCATGGAGAGGAGGTTGGCTTTGTTATTTTGGAGCACCCCAGTTAAAAATATTTGATCCAATAGATTCTGGCTGTGTCCTGGTACCACACTGTTAAAGATTATCACTCATAAGCATGGAGGGCCTTAAGGATAAACAATCACCTTGACATAGTGCTTACCTCAAGTCATATTAGCATAAAAGAAATAAAAATATTCATTGACAAAATTCCACATAGAAAATACAGTTATGAGAGCTTAAGAAGTCACAGGAAAAGAAACCATAGAGATACTGGTCAACTTGGTAGATTTGTCCTAAGAATCTCTGTTACTGTGTATGAGCCAGTTGATGAACTGTTAGATACTCACAGCTTTCTGATTGCCAGTTTAATTCTCAGCCAGTTCTGCTTCCTTTAGTTGTGCTTAGAAAATACGACTATTAAGAGTAGACTAGCTCTTATACTCCATTTAGATCCTTACTGGGGGGGAAGAGGCATTAAATCAAGTAAAAGCGTCATCTTCTGCCCTCAGCTACCCACTGGCTTAACCAAGATTAAATACATTGAACTGACCCGGTAGGTAGCTTCAACATCTTAGTCCTGGGCTATTAACGGCTGTCTTTTCCTTGGCAATGCTGATATCCCTCCATCAGTTGAATTGTCAGCAAATTCTTACTTCACTGAATGTAAGCGTTCGCTGGTAATACAATGCACACATTCACTGTAAGACCTTTCCCTATCCAAAACACTATGTTTCATTTTAAATTAGATTTTTTTTCTGTCTACAAGCATAAGACAGTATGTGTGGCTCATACTGGATCTTGATAGAAACAAGGCAGGATCAATTAAAACACATGGGATGATTGGGGTGATTGATCCCAACTATGCTTCTGAAGGATTCCCTTACAGCATGCAATTGCAAGTCCAGTAATCCAAAAAGTTATTAGCCCACACAGTCACATACCCAGATGAGAAAGGATGATATATAAAGGAATGAAATCAAGAGTCCTAGATTATTTCAATCCTTTAACATTTGCAATTGCTGTACCTCCATTCAACTCAATGAACACTCACTTGTCTGTGAGAAAAGGTAGCAAACTGTCATCTGAGTCAAAATTTGAATCAGATAGGCTTAGTCTATAGGTTATTGGTCTTTTATAGGCAACAACCTTTCCACTGCAGGAGTTTCTCCAAGAGACTTACCAAAGTAAATACTCAATAATGGAGTATCAGTGGGATTTCTGTTCCTATATGTACAATGCTGGCAAAGTTCTGTGATGTTCACAATACCTGCAATTCTATTGAGAGTTTGAAGAATGAGCATGCCATCCCTGGTGTTAAGCAGCAGCAGAAAAGCCAACAAACACTCTGCCAAATAAGCAAACCCAAAAAATATAATTCATGCAACTTCAAAACAACCTAAGGCCAAGCTACTGTCAGTTTGGGACATTAATGCGTAGAATATGCCTCTGAGTGCATCCCAGATTTGCAATCAAATTGCAATTCTGAAGGACACTGTCATTATAACCCATTTACAATGTCATATATGAACAATTTTTTTAGAGCAGCTTGGAAATATTTTCCACCTTGAGTCTTCAAACTCCTTTGGAAGCATCTCAAACAAGGAACTGTCAGTAGCTATCATTGAAGAACTTGTCTGAGACAAGAGAGATACAATGCAGCCATACACCTTGAAGTCATGCAGATATCTAATGTTTGCAAGGACTGAGATGCTGCAGCTTTTTTGGAAATGCTGTAGAATAGGTGGGCAGCTGGATCTACTAGTTATTACTAGTTATACTTCAGAGCGTAGAGAATAGGGGAGCAAGTATATGGTGTTTACACATATGGTTCTGATGGTTAGACTCTTTATCAGAAATTTCATGTCCAGATGACTAAATAGAATTACCTTTTTTTTTTTTTCTTTTCTCAGGATACCTACAGAAAGAAAGAGGTTGTAAATAGATCAGAAATTAAGTAATTTTCATAGCAGATGAGAAGTTATTTGGAAACATATTAACTATTGCTCGAAGCAGGAAGTTGGACACCAGAAAAGAACCAACAAATCTCACAGTCATGTTCATAGTGCATGGCAACATCAGATGGATTGTTATAAAAAAACCCAAACAAGGCAACTTTAGATAAAGGATGAGATAGAATCTGATTCCTGCTGAAACCATACCAAGCCATCTGTCTGTACTATTGATGAAATGAGTCTAGTCCAAAGAATAAATGGTGTTAACAAGACACTTGCAGAGCCTGAAGAATGTGCCTGCTCATTGGCACTACATGAAAATGTAGAAAGTCATACAACTGATAACTCATTCAATGTTTGGAGGGAGACATCAGTAAAGTTGGTTGGAGATACACCTGAGGACCTAACAAAAGCATTCATTCCAAGAACATAATGACAAGTCACAAGAGCCAGTTTTCAACTAGGCCCAAAATACACCAACCTCCACAAATTCACATTTGAACAATAGAAAAATAAATGAGAGAGGCTACATGACAAATTCCTAGATGCCACATGCAAGTTGCTTTATTAACATTTAATCAAGATCACATGAGGAAAGTGACCTTCCTAAACGGTCTCATAAAATGGACATGTTACTGGGTTTGCCTCCCACGCCTCTGTAATGGCCACAAAAAATAAGTCATAATCACTGCAGAAGGTACAACTACCCTTGCCTCTGTTATGGCTTTAGCTAGATTGTATTTGCCCAACTCAATCATGGTACCTGGATAAGAGGATACCTCTTACGAGGAGCGGCTGAGGGAGCTAGGACTGTTTAGCCTGGAGAAGAGGAGGCTCAGGGGAGACCTCATCGCGCTCTACAACTACCTGAAAGGAGGTTGCAGCGAGGTGGGTGTCGGTCTCTTCTCCCAAGTAACTAGCGATAGGACGAGAGGAAATGGCCTCAAGTTGYRCCAGGGGAGGTTTAGATTGGACATTAGGAAAAATTTCTTTCCTGAAAGAGTGGTTAAACATTGGAACAGGCTGCCCAGGGAAGTGGTTGAGTCACCATCCCTGGAAGTATTTAAAAGACGTGTAGATGAGGCTCTTCGGGACATGGTTTAGTGGGCATGGTGGTGTGTTGACGGTTGGACTCRATGATCTTAGAGGTCTTTTCCAACCTTAATGATTCTATGATTCTATGATACTATGATTCTATGATTCTAAGATTCACTAAAATTCATGAATAGCACCTTTCTTTGGGATAAACATATAGAACATACATGCTGAATGACTGCCATACCTTTTTCAGGTACAAAATGCCAGCTTTGAAGACAAGAGAAAGGTGGCACCCCTAGAACACATGAAAAGAAATCACACTTACCAGATCTTGTCCAAACTGGGAAAAGAATGGGAGCTTTTACAGGAACTCTTTCACACATTGCAGCAATTGACTTGCAATCTGTAATCCCATACAAGAACACCAACTGGTGTCACTGAATGATATTATCAATTCTGCAGCAAGGATGAGGAAGTTGGCTCTGAACAACTTCCACCTTGCAAAGGCTGCATATTCTAGCACATACCACACATGCTGCACGCAAGTCATTCAGCAAGGATGCTCTGCCATGCTCTTCTAACAAGCTGTGGCTGGGTGATTGTTGCCAAAAAGAATAATCAGCAGACAGGGACCACCAGCACCTACAGCCATCCCAAAGCTTAACAGATGCAATTCCTGTCGAAGCAATGAATATACATGCTTCGGGAAAGGGCTCGTGCATGGACTGTGAAAGTTATAAAACAGTGCTCACCAAAAAGTTGAGGTTAACTTTTTACCATAGTGTGTAAGGTCATTTCAATGAATGTTTTGAGGGAGAAATAAAAGAGAATTATTATGTAATTTAAAATAATCCAGGTAGGCTGGGATTTGCGTCCCTGAACTTTAACTTTAGACTTTCTTTACAGACAGAATGAGACATCAACCCTCCAGATGGTGATTCATCCCATCTCTGTTGGGAGGGAATGAATCAACCTCTGGTTTTAGTGCTCTCTCCGCTGATTACAAAGAGGGCCTAGATGATTTGTTTATACTTACCGCTCTTTTAATCACAGGTAAAATTAGATGAGGTGAATCCCGCCCGTTCTATGTTCCAGATGCCATAAAGTTCACCCAACATTTTTTCATAATGGAGAAATACTCTTAATCCATATAAATGTTATCTGCCTACTGCTGTACAGAATCTCTTTGGGACAATAAATATACACCTTAAGCAGTAAATAAATGATTAAATAAATTTATTACCAGATGAGACTATAAAAATAGGTAACTAAAGATTGCCTCTGCTAATCTATTATTCTACAAAGTTTACTCTGACTAATAGAAGTTAAGAGATACAAAGTCTTCAAAGGCACCATGATGACTTCATCTCAAGTGGTACCAATAGATAAAATTTTTGGCCTGGGATCACTGACTGCTGAAGTACATAAATTCAATAGCGTTTCATCCCCACAGTGAATTTGGGAATCATGAAAGCTGCTCCATTAGTAGCCACAGTTGCTGTCTTTCTGGAGTCCATCCCCCTTTTCTGTCCCTTTCAAATTAAGAGTTCAAATAGGAGTTCAATAGAAACATTTCCTGTAGGAAGCTGGCTAGCGCAACCCTAGCAAGTCACCGGTATTGCTCACTGCAATTAGAAGGAAAAGCGTGACTTTGAGAAAAGCAAACTTACCTTTTTTACCTAGGCAGCAACCACTGGAAAATGCTTTTCCAATTTTTGTCAAGTTTCTTCTTCCCTGGAATAATTGTTCCTATCTCAATRTCTTCCATATTTATTCAAGCAAGTGTTTATCCAGATTTATGGTAGGTAAACTAGTTATACTGAGCAGAGCATGATTTTTTTCTCCTGGTTTAAAGCATTGCTGATTTTTTATCATACGCTCCATATAAAAGAATCATCTTTCTATTGTGAATATACTCAAGTACTAGCTTCTAGTTATTTCCATTTTTCTCCTGTAGTTTAGGATGCAGCTCCTCAAAATGGATGACATTTATTGTCTCCTCTTCTAACTTATTTTTCCACTTCAGCTGCACCTACTGCAATGGAAATTTGAAACAGCACAACGAGAAAATGAAGCACAATATCTTAAGTTTCCCTGCTACCTCACCTTTTGGGTCCTTCTCTAATTTATTTACAAAAGGCAGGTCTTCTGCTCCATTACTATTATTTACTGGTTTGTACAGAACAGATTCATCATCTCTGAAACTTGCTCCATAAACAAGGTATTCCTTTTTTTAAAAAGTCCTCCATTAAAAGCTTTTATATATTTGTTATTCTGTGAGACATCCTGACATGTAACTGTTAAGGAAAAACCTTGCCACCTGTTCCAAAGCTAAAGTAACATACTGCAAAAGCTGTATCCTCCTAAATTCACATGGCCTGAAGGAGGATGGGATTAGGTGGTCACATATACAGCCAGCTGTTGTTGTTAAGCAATAGTGTGAGAGTTTGTAGATTTACAAGGGAACTAGAAGACAGGCAGTTTCCTCTCTTTCCCTCTGCCCTTACCTCCACTTGGATTCCTCTACTTGGACAATTTTGAACTTGCAATAAGATATGGTGCCCTCCATATGTGTAGTGTGGCTGCAAGAACGTGGGAAGAATGCTTACAAAAGCAAATTTCTCTTTAGTCCTTGGGGTTTGGTTTTTGTTTATTTGGGGGTTTTTTGGTGTGAGTTTTTTCTGTTTTGTTTTGTTTTTTTAAATCTCCCTGGTTGTTGAGGATGGGGATTACAGTTCCTCTGATGTTTCTGTGCGTATGCAGTTCAAAATTAAAAGTTCCCTTCTAACAAGCCTAAATGTTTTCACTGGAAAACTGTAGTTGTGCTGGACAAAGTTGTCTTTCAGAGGAAAAATGGAAACTGGCAGGTTGCTACCTGCAAGCCTGACTGTTTCTGTTTTCTTGTCTGTAGACAGACTCCTGGAAAGTCTGTGCATATATTCTCTATCTTCCTCACTGGTAGTTTCCAGGAGAAGATGGAAAAAGGCACATGAAGAAGCATGAAAGTCAGGATTCAGTCTCCTGGAATTTGCCCATGGATTTTTATTGCTTGTTGAAGAGTGAAAAGGCAGTAAATTGAAAACTGAAATCTTGATTCTTTTGAAAACTTTCTCCAATTAAAATGTGTGTGTGTTTCTCATGCAAATTTGGGATGCATTTTGTGATGCAATTTTCCCCTGGAAGCAATCATCACTTTCTGGACACCTCAGATATTCAAAGGATAAAGCAAATCTAATGCCCTTCTCCCTGCTAGTCAACAAAAGCGCTACCTGCCTACATACATAACTTTTTCAGTCAGATACATTTAGTTGAATGGGGAGAAATTCACCCTGGTGTGATGCCATTACCTCTGTGGAGTTTCTGCAGTATTGAATTTGGCCCCTAGGAATTAATTATTCAGGCTGGCTAAGCAATGCCATTATGCTGTTCTTCAATGCGCATAGTTTAGCCAGTAGTACCTTGGGGATAAGCACAAGTTACGGAATATCATTTGGATAGATTGCTGCAATTTATGAATGACACTAGTAATGTGGTCTAGTGAGTATGTTCTATATAGTTTGCTAGGCTATCTCCCATTAAGCCCAAAAGAATCAAAAACTACACAAGTCCCTACAAGCAGTAAGTATTTACAGTATCAGAAATTACATAAGGTTATGTTATTCACTATATTCAACCTAAACTGTGCATATGTACTTGAGGATAGACTCTGTAGTTACTTCAGAGGCAAAGCAATGCTAATGAGATTGCCTGATGATTTCAGAATAGTTGCTCAAAACTGTACTAACCCATGAGGACATAAAATGGAAAAGCATTCCCTTTTTCTTACTGTCTCTGACTACACCCCAACTTCCCCACCTTTAGAAGTTCTTGAAAGTTTTTTCCATTTGCTTCTTCACTCTGGACTGTTTTTTGAAGCTGTGGCAGGGTGACCTTAGAGTTGATTCAGATGAGCTGCTGGCATTGCTAGCTCAAATGGGTAGGAATCTATCCAGCATCATCTAGTTCACTTGAGGTAAAGTAAATGAATTTTCAACTGGATGGTTTCCTGTGAATCAGAAACTGCACTAATTTTCTATTTTGAAGTAGCTCTATTTTTTTTTCACTTGAGTGAGGGGTGGAGGAGTATCTCCTTCAATTATAAACCACTTTTAAAATTTTTAATTTAGTTGTGGGGAGAAATATTTCAGTGGCATTTTTCTAGTCCTAATATTCATCATACCCTAAGCATTTTTTCATACACCTGCAACACAGAAAGGCCTGAGATAAATTTCATACAAGAAAAGTTCTGCCCACCAACCCAATCCCCCCCTCTTCTGAAAACAATTCCTATAGACTGGATAGCTTCTACAGCAGAATATATGTATCTCAAAGAAAGAAAACTGAAAGCAGAATCTATATACTGTAGTCTATTATTATTTTCTGGGGAAGTCATTATGCTGACACAGCTAGGTGCTTTCACCTTTCTCTCTAAATATTTCCTGCCCAGAACAGCTTCTCTCTGTTATGCTACCTATCTAGTGGATAGAGTTAGAACAAGATGTTCAATAAAAACGTCTTTCCAGAGGAAAATGGTTTCTTAAAAGTGTTCATTTCATTAACTCTCCTACTTCCCATCCAAAAATGCTATACATATCAAAAATACTGGTGGTGTTGACCAAATCCTGAAAAATATCAAAGAAAATGGAAATGGAGAACACAGTCTAGTAATTGCCAGGTTCTCATGAGTACAACCTGCACCTCCAATAACTCCCATCCTAGTGCTTTTGAAACAACGTCTTTGGTTTTGTCCCGGCTTCCCTTTTGGCCCTGCTATCTCAGAGCCATAAAGATTTTGTATGATTGCATTGTCTTATACTTCAGCAGGTGACCTTCAGATCCCTCACTCTCTGGCCCATGGGTATAGGAAAGGAGTGAGGGCTTTTCTGGGTGTGAACATTGGCAGCCAAGACAATTATGGAGGACAGAGATCCAAAACTGGCTACGTGAAACTGTTGTGTCCACTTTGTGGGGGAGGCAATGACCCAATCAAGCCCTGTCAGTGAGACTCATGGATGTGATCCATGAGGAGCCTCGACATGCATGGACATAGCTGGTGATTGCAGTAGGATTCTGATCACCATCTAATGTCCACCATGTTGGCACAGCTGTACCTATTGTGGACACAGAGTCAACAGGCATGAGAGAGAGATACAAAAAGAAAGGAACTCTCCTGACCAGTGTGGGAGACAGGCAGCCCTTACCACAAGCTGTTCACCATTGCCTTTGGAAGGGCCCCATTCACAAGGATTAATGTTCTTAAATGTTTCTGACTTATCTTATTAAAACTGTTATTAAAATCATAGGGCTACCTAAACAGGATGAAGAGGTAAAATTAGTGTTCTTTATTACTAGGATCAAAGACCTACTTTCACAAAGGTAGTCTAACAGCTTGTTATCCCTTCTTTATTCACAACATCCTGTCTTTCACAGAAGAGTGTGTGCAGATTTTAAAGGTATCACTTTTGAAAATGTTTATGTCCCCTCAGATACACTCTCTGGTACCTTTTCAGCTTCATACTAATTTAAAGCATTAAATTGTCATATGTATACCACTATACATTAGGAGTATTTATTGCACTGGTGAAATATTAGTTCATATTTGTTTATCTTGCTTCCACACTAATACTACTAGTAACCTCAGAAAGACCTTATAAAAATCTCAAAGGTCTTCAGCATCAGAACAACCCAAATTCATAAGTGTTTCAAGAAAATGTTTTCATTATGCAGCTTTAAGCCACTTCTAATCCAATAAATCTACACACCCCGAAGTGATCTTGCCTTACTATCCCATTGACCAAAAGGGAGTGTTGCCTTCCAAATCAATGACAAATCATTACATGTCAACTTACCCAACTTCCTTTATGCAGTCTAGGAAATCTCCCAAACAGCTAGGCCTCCTGAGGATCCAGTTCCTCTTTACATGCACTGTTGCAGGTGCCAAATTCGGTAATCATAGAATGGTTTGGGTTGGAAGGGACTGGACAGTTTAGTTGGCGGCTGCAATACTATCGGTGCTACAATAAGGGTTTGTCTGTATTCCCATACTGTCCTTACAATTCAGTGCTAGATTTAAAAAAACCCAAAACCCCAACAAAAACAGCAAAACCCAACCTCACAGGGAATTGATTGTGTCTGCTATTTTGCTTTTTGCCAGAAGAGGCATAATTCTCAGAATTTTGATTCATTTTATTGAATAAAGCAGTGCTATAGAAGTTCCTCACTGGTATCAGCTTCCTGCCATTATCTAAGAAAAATAAGCCCTGCAAGACATTTTCCATTACTTTTATGCATGTTTTCATGTAAGCCTGGGATTCACTATACATTATCCAAGAAGGCTAGTTGTCACAGTGCTTGCAAGAAAAGGCCAATTAGTGCTAAATTTGGGCAAGGAAACAACACTTACAAAGGGACAGTCACTTTTTCAAAAATCTTTCTGCCATAAAATCTTAACACCTCTGGAGAGGGGAAGGCATGGAAAGGGAAAGAGCTTAAGGAAAGCTGTATGATGTAATAATTTTAGATACACCATATATATATATATCTAAATATATATATATATCATTCTGAGCTTCAACAGGGTGCAACACTGAAGGACCATATGTTTCCCTCATAATCATCACTCACTCACAGCTGGCCTGTGCATTTCCTATAGGGAACCAGTTGTTAAAAAAAAAAATTAAAATCTAATTTTTCAAGCAAATTGTGCCATGAAGGTGTTGAGGGAAGGTAATCGCCAGAGATCCTGAGCAATGGAATTTGAGTTAATGGAGAGGGATCAGCAAAATCATGTAAATCGTAATAATTTGAATGAAACGAGAAAAGCAGCAAAGACATTTTTGCCCAGCACAACACAGTCCAGTGTGCTAGGAGCAGGATATCCACCAGTTGCGCTTTGCAGCCAAGAATGAAGATCCCAGGGCCTTATTTCCTATAACGTGGTCCTTCCTGTAGTTGTAACCCTGCATCCTCTTTCCTAGATGTACCCTGGAGATCTCCCAACAGCAGGGTGCAGATTTGACCTTGTTTAAAGATGCGTAGAGCCATGTTCCCCTTCCCATTGGCCTGCCAACTTCAGCCACCTCTTTTAATTGTTTGCACTTAGGTGAGGACAGAAACATACCTTACTGAGCAGAAAAGGAATGTTAAGCCTCTGTTGTAATCATACCTATAGTGGTGGCAAACACTTACATGCTATGCCTGTACTTCAGCATCATGCTGAGGCTGTGGTTCCTTCTCAAGAAGGAAGCTAAAGAGATGACCAGCATGGACCAAAACATTGGTCTTGCTATATAGGAAATATCATGGCCTATTCACACTTAGCAAGCCATACCCAGATGGGCTTCAACAGTTTCTGGTGAAAACTTGAACTTATTTTCCCAGAATAATTCAAGAGCTAAGGGATTGTTATGCATTTTCTTCCTGTAGTGGCAAAGCTATCCAGGAGGCAACACATTTCAACAAATGAAGGAGGTCCAATTTTAGTTGCTTGCTGTAGTGTGGGTAAATCTGACCCTATGGGACAATAAATGTGCGAGGCTTGTTCAATATGCCATGCAAGAAAGCCTTTTTAGATACAGAACAGCAGTTTAGGTATTCTTTGAGAAGTCTGTAGAACTGTTCAATAACAAAATTACAGAGATAAACAACGAATAAATAGCCAGGGAGAAAGAGAATTAGAAATCTGTGAAAAAGAGCAAAAAATGTATTTTCATATTAGATTTAATGGGTACAGATAGGCAGCAAGATACAGACAAGAAGACTGTTAGAGGTGACCAGTGAAACAAAGGAGAATGTTCCATATTCCATAAGTATCCATAAGCATCAATATTCCAGCCATAAGTATCCATATTTTTTTCCTTTTACTGCAGACCCCAGAATGTTTTTTCAAAGGCAAAAGCATCATCACTGCCATTTTGCAGGTGGGCAAACTAAGGCAGAGCAATGTGAGGTGACTTGCCAAGAACTGACAAGCAGCTGAGTCAGAACTGAGATATAAGTTTCCCTGCTTGATCCTTCTACTGCCATGGAGGAAGAGTATAGGGAGAGCTACAAATCCTCCTCAGGACTAGCGGTGGGAGGAATATGTGTGACATATGACTTTACCCTATCATCTAATCCTATATCTCAGTGCTCTTTCCCTGAATATTTCTCACTGCTCCCAGAAAATACAAGATACAGGGCTGAACGGATACTTGATCTGATCCAGCTTCTCTTGGCCTGTACTAAGGTAAAGGGGCATTTGTCTGATGCTTTGAGAACTAGGAAGGATTCCTCCTAGACATACCTTCTTCAAAGTTTTGAGAAGACAATGTTTGATTACTTCATATTTTAATGACTGCAAATCTCAGAATCTTGAGACCCATCTATACTGATTTCTGGGAAAATGCTAGTAATCAGCCTGAGGGAAAAATCAAAACAAACTCCTCATTGCAATGAAAGCAAATATAACACAAATTTACAAAAATTAATTCCAATAATGTGACATTTCTACCTGTGGCTGTTTATATCCTGTATAAAAGAAAAGGAAAATAACCTTTTTTTTTTAATCACCCCAAAATAATAATAAAAAAAGCTGATTGTGAAGACAAAAGTACTCAAGGGAGCAAAGTGTCAAGGCACAATATTTTCATATCGGCACTGCCAGCCTGCACTCCCACTTTCTGGGGCAGCAGATGTTGCTTGTTATCAGGATCTCAAACAACTGGGTAATTTCTCTGGCCTCATCCAAAGCTCACCAAAGGCTATGGAATGCCCTCCTTAGTGTCAGTGGTACTTTCAATCATCTTTTTCAAAGCCAGTTTGACAGAAGTAGGACACTGGGGAGGAGGGAAGGGGGCATGGAAGTGTTCATGGTGCTGTACTAATCTGAGAATCTGACTTCTCCATGCAAACCACGCGTTACAGAATACCACTGAGTTCTTCTGAAGGGATCACATTTTCCTAAAGTCTTTAAATAGTTCTGAAGAGCAAGTTCAAGTCTTTAATTGTTGTTGGCAGGTGCACAACAATGTCTTCTTTCAAGGARATGCATTGATCTTTCAGCATTGAAGTCCTATAGGTAATGTACTGTAGATTTTATGTAAGTCATGCAACATATAGGTTCATAAAAGAACAGCCCCTTCCCAGAAAACATGTTTCTATATACCCATTTTCTATAAGATAATATACATAATATAACAGAATTCTTTTCTCAGGTCAACCATTTCTTATACCCTTACACATTTAATGAAGGTACTCCACCAAAAACATTTTATTTCCTTTTGTGACTCCATTTTATGTTATGAACTTGAGTAAGCATGTCACCTTACTATGGGATGGGTGAAGCAGTAACATTGGTTGATTCTGAAAAGTAAGTGGCATGCTGATCAATTTGGTCTTTGGTGAAGATAGGACCCTGGAAATACATCTCATGGTTTTACTAGCTCACAGTTTTTGGTTGACAAGCCAAGGAGTCACTGATGGACTTGAACTCCATTCAGACGGTGGCTGGACTTGCAGCAAGCTTTACTGATATGTTAGAACAAACCGTGAACTCAGAGGACTGAGAGCGATGCAGGCTATTCCTTGCAGATAATTTACAAAGACGGGGCACTCAACTTCTGTTCAGTGATTGGATATGATATTACATCTAACTTAGCTATACAATGATTCCTAACTAGTCACAGCAAAGTGCTTTCTTTATCAGGCATCTCAGCTGATAATCTGCTTTCATGCCACTTGCTGGTTCCAGATAGGAGCAAATGCAGTGTTCTTATTAAATTTTTCACTTATAGTAGGTGGGTATCTAAGTTTTCACTCACCGTACTCATTGCTATTTTACCTGCAATGATGCACTTTTGTCCTGATTCTGGACTGCAGCACAAGAACAACATAAATTTGAAAGGTCTTCAGGCATAAGAAAGTGCTTCTTCAGTCCCTACTCTTCTGCCTTTTTAAGGGCCCCTCCAGCATTGCTTCTGAGTTGCTGCAGTACGCCTCCCACCCTAATGGTGGCAGAAAAACCCTACACTTCACTCCATTGACTGCAACTAAAGCAGACTACATCAGGGGAAAAGTAACAGGGCACATCCTGTCGTAGGGTTTCAAAAAAACAACCAGAAAACCATCGACAAAGTGAGACATGCTCAATATTTCATTGTAAGGGAAAATACTGCAACTGTTTAATTTAGAGATGGACTCAGAAGTTACATAAAAGACTGAGCTAAATCTATAAATGGTAAAATCAAGAGGCCTTATTGCTTATATTCCCCAAATAGAAGAAATGCCACAAAATTGTCAGGCAGTATGTTTTACATAGATAAAGGGAGGGAGGTCTGGTTGCTTGTCTTTTGTTTATTTTAAACACAATTCTTTCCTAACCTTTGGAATTCATTGTCAGAAGACCTGGTATTTTTAGCAAGATCTAACAACAAAACAGAGTTGGTATCTTTGTGGATGCCTCCTGAACAATTATAGTAGATGAGGAATGAAATTAACGTGTTCATGTAACTGACTGACAGGCAAAAGACTGACTATGTAAATACAGGTGTTTGCTTAAGACCCGAGTAAAAATTTGGGCAATATTTTTGAAAATTCACTTTCTTCTAGTAGCAAGTTATAAAATTCCCCTGGCACGGTCAGCTTCTGAGTCAGCCAAAGCTAGTCATGCATCTCCTACACTCATCCTATGGTTACATTATACAATCTGACAAGTAAAACTAAACTGGAATCAAATCAATCACCTGATCCTAACACAGAACATTGTTAAAAAAAAGAAAACCAAAACAAAACACTGTTTCTGATTACACGTAGCAGTCACAAACTTAAGGCCTTCCTACAATAAATCAAATGCATCGTCCTGCATTTCATGGGTCCAGAAAAGAACTTGTTTTTCTTTTTTTTTAAGGGGAAAAAAAAGATAGTTCAGCATAAGCAACTCAGGAATCTGGGTTTTTTTTAGATCCACCTGTGGTGAAATACAGTCATCACTAACTAAAGTTAGTAACATTTTCATTCCTCCTAGTTTATAAGTTTATACATCTGTCAGATCAATTGATCTATTGCAGCAGTGACAGGAGCAGCACTGAATTTTCTCATTATGATCACAATATGCCAAGTGCTTATAACTTACCAGATTTGATACTAAGCCTGAGCTCTTAAAAATATATTGATATCATTTATTCTTCAGAAATGCTGAAAATAGGGTAAGACAGAATCTATGTTAAACTGGAGCTCATTCACACCAGTAACAGTAGTATGATACTGTTGCTGTAACCCCTGGGAAGACTCACAGAATTCACGAGTAAGGTTAAGTTGAAGAGAAATTTGAAATGTCTTAAACTGAGTGAAAAGCAAAGACAGTGTGCAAAAGCAAACCTTGTCCCCTTGGCTGGGTAGTAACCATACTGCCCGAATGTCCGTGCAATAGCTACATGACATGATGAAACACAGACTCATTTAAAAAGTTAGTTTGGAGGGGACTTTTGAAGGTTACCTAACCTGACATGCTAGAAACCCCGGGTCAGAATGTTATACAGAGTAAGAGTCATATTTTTTATTCCTTACAGTTCCTTTTCATCCAGATAATGCTTTTAAAAACACCTTCTCTCCTATTTTTCCCTCCATCCTAGTTTTGATTGAGTTTCTACCTCCTTTTCCATATCCCACTCTTTAAAGGCAATAAAAAAAGCAAACAATCCCTTAAAAATGTTACGATTAAAAATCACATTCGTGAAGTTGGTGGCAAGCAGAAGACAAAATGGGTGCCACAGAGAGGAATAGTGGCGAGAGAACAGTCAAAAAGGAACAAAACCCCTGGAAAATAAACTAACTAAAACATACATTGTCTTAGGATCACTGAATAGGAAATAGACATTTGTCTCCAGTCACAGCCATAGGCAGTAAGAGCCCCCATGTGATGCCAAGAGCAGGAGCCTATAAAGCTGACATCAAAGAATGCCTCGCCCGTGTCTGAAAGGTGCAGACAGGGGTCAGTTCTGTTACTGCTGGTGGTGATTTAATACACATGTGTAATTGAAAACACAAATGGGAGCTTGTGTTGTTTAGCTTTAACAGGGCCCCTTTTGAGAATGGTACCATGTGACTGGACAAAAAGGAATGACACCGATCAACCCTGCGAAGATAGAGTTACAGAATGGGACAGGGGAGCAAATACAATTTAAAAGTCAGATTGGGGTGTGGCTGTGGGGAGGGGCTAAGGGATGAGGAGGAGAAGCAGACCATCAAAATAAGGAGCGTCATGAGAACAAAAACTGCTTCATTTCACTGACCGAACAACAGCCCATGCAGCCAGGACTTCCTTTCCATCCTTACTGAATAGACGAAGCCTCTTGAGGAATTTCTTAAACTATATTAGGAATCAATAAATGCACAAGTGCAGTGTCCTCAGCTGAATGGCAATGGTTTCAGGAGAAACAGACTGCAGGAGAGTTTTCTTCTGTCACGCTGTAGAAACTCAAGAGCTGCCTGGCAGATCCAGAACACCCAGCACAAACTCCTGTTCCTGGGAGAGGGGCTGTCATCTTACATGTAAGAATTCATAAAGCAGCAGATACAATTTGAACTTTAATAATGTTTATCCTCATCTGTCAGGTAGATGATGTTAAATGCCCTAAGGTCTGAGTGTTTGGAAGAGTTCCAAAACCTTTACAATTTGATGCTCCTTTAGAAGTCCCACTGTAACTCAGGATCTTTGCCTTCTTAATAAAGTGGCCATTCTTCTTCTAGCCCCTGCTAAGGCTGCTGGCCTTCAAGCTTCTGATGGTCATGAGAAGCATAATCTAATTGTGCATGTTGTGCAGAAACATTCATTTCATCAGAAGGTTTAAGCTTACTTGCTACTCTCTAGAGTTCCTAGTTCCTCCTCTGCAGAGTAGTTACAGGTTCCCCTTCAAAATATGCTTTTTTTTTATTTTCTGGCATTTTATCGTGTCACCTTTGATTGGTTTGGTTGTTGATGTTGTTCAATTAAGATCAATGGCAGTTTCAGCATTACTTGGAACTGCAGCAGTCACACATGTAATCTGTAAACCTCAATTAATTCAACCTCCCTTTTTACAAGCATTTTTCCATACCCCTATTCATTCTTGTTGAACCTCAATTAATTCTGCATTATCCTTTTTGAGATCAAGCACCCAGAACTGAACATAGCTTTTGAAGTAAGGTTGAGCTACTAATATGAAGAATGGCATTTATCATTGTTTCTGTATTATTTTTCATGCTCCAGCATCCTCCTATTTTGTTGCCTTCTCTTACCAGAGCTGCAGTTCAAGCAAAAGACTATATTGATCTGCCAAAAAATCTTTTGTTAAATTGTTTTAAGATCTCATTCTTCTAACTTTACCTCATAGCCTAAGGCAAAATCTTTATGATTCTGAATTCTTAAAAGCACCCTAGACAACAGCCATATGTGATATTGCTGCAACATTCATTCAGAAGATGGTCAATAGGGTTGTACAAGCTAACCACAACATTTTGAAATACCATCCCTTGTTCCATACGACTAGTGTAAAGGCTGCCAAAGGAGAACAGAGTGTAGGAGGAGGATCTTCAAAAGCTGTTAGCTTTGGACTGAAATCCATAAAATCTGGTGGGAAGCTCTTACAACTAGAAGGTTCTCCATATCTAATGTGGGTTTCCAAAAGACTTGCCGAACTAACATGCTGCTGGAAAGGGAGGATTTCGCTCCCTGGATTCTTTCCTCTTTCAGGAGAGGGCTGTGTTAAGGTCAGGTGATTTTCAAAATTTAAGCTTAACTTGTGCCTTCTCAAGGGACCATACACAAAAATGATGCTTTCTGAAAAGATAAGAAATTCTTCTTTGCCAAGAACTTGAAAGATATTACTGTGCTATGGCTGTATTAGAACATCAAGGGTCTTCTCCCATCTCCCAGTTTTCCATGAGTGTGAAAGTTTGTCTCATGTCACTAGAGTACTTTGGAGGAGAAAAAGGGACAGGCTGAGTATTCAATTTATTAACTTTCTCCAGGGAAGGGAATTCTTCAAATATAACTTCCAATGTGTTTCACTTTCTCTTTGTTCATGTTTGAGCTGAATAAATCAGTGTTGTACACATTTCTGTACCCATAGCTAGCTTTAGAGAAGCCCAGTCCTTTGCCCAGCCCTGCTGGGATTTAGTTTTGTACGCACACTTAATTTTCCTGGAAGTTTGAATTTCCTTTTATCTGATATGAACTGTGTGGTTGTGGCAAACCCACCCAGTCCAGCATGAGGTTGGAAACTATCATATGTTGCTATCATAGTGCCAAGAGATAATTAACTCAGCAATGTTAACACACATGCTTGACATTCAGTTATCAGACAGGGTGGGAACAGAATGCGGCAAGGCTTCAACCACAGCCGTCTACTGACCCTGCCGTCTGCTCTGTCCCAGCTGCCCACGCATCCGCTCTTCCTCTGCAGCCATGGCACCAGTTTGTTCAGATATCAGTAAGCAAAGATGGAAAACTTGGGTGCCAGGAAGGACTATGAGAAACCCATGCAACTGTGCTTCTTCCTCTTCCAGGGCCCCTTTCCTTCCCCTGGCTCCCCAACAGCTATCCACTGTCCAGCTCCCCTTTTCTCTCCTTGTTGATCAACAGAACCCTGCAGGCTGGTCTCCTGCTTCCTAGGAAGAACAAATGAATCTCAGAGAGATGCACATGCTGTGAAAATCTCTATCCTTAAAATGAAAGCTCACTGAAAACGCCAGCAGAAGTGATATGTAAATGGCTGTGGTTCAAAAGCTCTATGTTGGAAAGCCACCGTTTTCCATGTTTGGTGTATTTGGCCAACTGAAGTGAGTTGTCTAAATCAGAAGACAGCTTTGCACACAGGGGGTCTAAATAGCTTGCAAATACTTCATCATTCACAATGTAAAATGTTCTGTGCCTCAGAAGTGGCTGAAATCTACCTGCTTGGAAGCAATGCCGGTGGGGTTTAGGGCCTCTGGCCACAAATCTTTCCTTCAAAGCAGCTCCTTTTAGCCCTTGATCATGATGTTAAAAATCCCAAGAAAGGCCTGCCACTGTAATTGTTATTAATTATTATTCATTCAACTCTTTACCATCTCTTGCCCTGAGAAAATAGTTGCCCGTTACTTGGTGAAAAGTTCAGATGACAGTGCAATTTCCTAGACAGCCTGGATGATATAACAGTTACCTGAATTAATAATTTATGCACAGTTCCACCTATCTGGAGGACATTTTATAAAGTAGAAAGGAAGAAGACAATTCCTCAAAAAAAAAAAAAACCCACAACCAAACAAAAACATTAAAAAAAAAAAAGAGTAGCCCAACATATGTCCTCAAGTTAAAGATATTTTGTATTATCACTATTAAAACAGTAGTAGGTTTGGTTTATTCTTGTGAGTACTTTATATCTGTAAACAGACATTATTGTTATATGCTAAATTTTCTAATACATCCCAATTAAACAGTCTCCCAACGGAATAAAGGGGACTCTTTCTTCCTTGGAGGAAAGTAGAACCAGTAAACCAGATTGGAAGTCATATTATGAATCTTGAAGCAACAATATTGTTTAAAAACAGCCCACAACACACTTTCCCTGGCTTGGGAGCAACAGCAAATCAAGTATGTTACTACCTATGGAGGAAAAAAATTGATGTAATGCTTCTGAAAAAGCTATGTGAGAAGTAGATTTTAAAATTAAAAAATAGATTAGTAGATTAAAAATAGATTAAAAAATACTTTGCAGTCCCAGCAATTCCAATGGTAGCTTATTGTATGAATCTGAAATGACATTGAAACCCTTTGAAAATCCACTTCTAAATGTTGTGTCAGAGATGTTGGGCAGTGAGTCCGTTTGGAAAGCCAGTGGCAAGTCCTAATTTTTGGAGTTGGTGTGCACCTACAGTTCTTACCCACTTTAACTTGGATAAAGAAATGATGCTTGCAATTTAACTGTTCCACATCTAAAGTCCAACACCCCAAACTTAATCACCTAAACCAGGGCGTCTTTATTTTTAAAAATGATACTATAGAATGGCTGGCAATCTGGACTCAGAAGGGGAGAAAGACAGCTGCATTTCAGGATGCAAGTGATGATGATGTCATTGGGCAAATGTGTGGTATTGCATGAGCCAAAGCCAACACCAGTTTCATAGGAGAAGGGTTAGAATTGGGACAAAGTAAATAGACACAGGTGGGAAGCTGATGATATTGTGGGCTGGGATCTGAGCTTATTACACAACAGATATGGAAGTGGGTTCTAATATCTAATTGTTTGCTAGAATTAAATTGTACATTTAAGTCTATTATTTAATCTTGAAAAGCTAACATTTAATCTTGGAATACATCCTTGGCTACAGAAGCAATGATTGCTAGTAAACTCTGAGCCTAATTTTAATCAATATTTTTTAAACAAAATGTACATAACTGTAAGAAATTCATAGTATCTCAAAGAAACTGACCCATTCCTATGCATGTGTTTGACTATTTTAACCCTATAGAACTAATATTTAGTTCCAATAGAAGGAAGAGAGGGAATTTCAAAGTGAAAAGGGAAGAATTAAAATACAGAAATGGAAATCACTCTGACTTGCATGATGAAAAACATGTTCATTGCATGTCAAGGAGGTCAATCTAGTTAACAGCATCAGTGTGTGCAAGGTTTGGAACAACTGCAGATCTAGTACAGTGCTACTACCCGGAGGGCTAAGGCAAAACAGAAGTGAAAAAAAGACTCTAATAGTAAATCCACTACCACCTTCTTTGCAGTGTACCTTCTTTATATTCCAAGCAGATACAAACAAACTCCATATTATTTCTCTTTGTAGTAATATTTGTTTTGGAGTGGGATCAGCAGTATTCCCTAATCCCCATTTTTATTAGTAAAAAGATATCACAGAAAAATATCAGTGACAATTATAAAGTACTGAACCCCACTACATCAGCAGAAAACACATCAACATGCCAAGCAACAATTCTTCCCCTAAAGCAACACTGCTTTGTGTAGGAGACATTTGCTATTCAGGCAGCCCCTTAGAGAACTGGACAGTATTTGGGATAATCCCAAATATCAAAGACTGCAAAGAAGGCAGAAGCTAAAGAAGACAGTCAGCCAAAATATTTCTCTCTCTTTAACCCTGAGAAAGAGTCCTTTGAAAAGTGCCAGGGCAGATTCTGTCCATCCTGATTATTTTGAATAATACTTTGTTCCATCAAGTCTACCCATTGAAATGAAACTGGAAATACTAAGAATCTCCATCAACGTTATTGGGCTGAGGGGAATAAATATGAGAAGAAAGAATGAAAGTCATGTTATAAACTTTTAAAAAAACAAACACAAACAAACAAGACATGAACGGACCCAAGATAAATATATTACAGGATAAAATAAAATGAAGATCTTCTTTCTTCTCATTTTTCTTTTCTCCGCTTCCTGTATTAACAGCAGAGGGCTGTTTTCCACTCAGAAATGCCTCTTTACAATAAGGCATGTATTAATGTTCAGACCCGATTAGACAAGTGTTTTTCCCAACATCATTTGGCTTTAGTTGGATTGCTATGATTTGCTACCCTTCCTATTAATTAGCACTCCTTTTCCATTGTCCATCATCTTCCACACAGTCTGCCCTGTTCTGCCTACCCTGGGCCTAAAAGGAATAATGTGAGTAGCACTGGCCATACATCTGCCTTCACTGAGGACCTCCCCACCCACTAATGTGTGTACATCTGATGAAAAAACAAGATGTATTTTTCTTACTTTGGAGAAATTAGGACAGGAAATTAGGTTGAATATTAAAATATTTGCTCAGAGCTATGCAAAATATTTTAATATTTAAGTATTTACATATAATAGTAGAACTCACAAGTTCCAAACAAGTATTAGAGATCCTCAGCTTGGGGCCCTATACAATGCAGCCGAAACACAAACCGAAACACCCTAGGATGATAACAAGAAACAGATGGATGGAATAGGAAAAGTAGAAAAAGAAAGAAAAAGAAAATAAAAACATATAGAAGAATAATTAGAAGGCTAGTGCACCATGGACCTCGTTCTTATCATTTTGCAGTACTCTGTCCCTACCAAAGTAGCACATACATAGAAAAGAAGGTATGGAGTGGATTTGTGGCATTTGTGAGTCTGCCCCACAAATTATAGTTAAATAAGAGAAACAATTCAGAGGACAGGACAAGCAGAAGCAGAGGTTTCAGATACAATGGCAGAAGAGATGAAACCTTTTAATGAAAAGAAGAGGAAGCAGAAATAGCAGAACAGGTGATTTTTCCTTGTAAAATTCATCTCTGGTACTTCTAGGGTGAAATGTTTCACCCTGCACAGGCTCTGCCAGCCATCGGAAGAACATGGGCTCGGTCTGTGAAGAGACTAGTGGCAGAAATGTATAGCATGGCCTGATTCTCTAAAAGGCTGAAAGAAAATCTGGAGGAAGCTTGGGCCTTGTTTTAGCTGAGTGCTGACTGCTGCTCTCTGAGAAGCTCAGACAGGAGCCCCAGGTTACATCCTACAAACTCCAGTGGCAAGAAAATTAGGGCTGTAGCAAGAAACACAGCCAAGCATGGGACAGGTTAGAACAAAATGAGAATAATAGAGGAGCAATACTAAAGGGGAAGGTTTTGAAAGAAAAGACCAACCAATATGCCGCCAGGCATCTGTAATGCTGAGGGCAGAAAGAGAGAAAAAAACTGTGAGAGATCAGCTTCTATGGAAGTAACAAAAGTCAGTAGCTAGCATGAAAGAAAAGAGGAGGCAGAAAAAGAGAAAGAAACTCTTTAAAATAATGAATTCAGTCTTGGCATATAGATGCCATTGCTGAAGCCCATGTTACTGACGAAGGCCACAGATAGGCATCTTTTTAAATTTATTTAGTTTTGTCAGATTGAAATTGTCATTAAAAAGCCAAAATACTCTATTTCCCTTCCCCTGTACTATATGATCCTTACCCTCTACTCAGCACTGGTAAGGCCACACCTGGAGTATTGCATCCAGTTTTGGGCTCCCCAGCACAAGRGAGACATGGAGCTACTGAACGCAGTCCAGCAAAGGGCCACAAAGATGATTAGAGGACTGGAGCATCTCTCATGAGGAAAGCCTGAAAGAGCTAGGACTGTTCAGCCTGGAGAAGGGAATGTTCAGGGGGACCTCAACAATATGTACAAATATCTGATGGGAGGGTGCAAAGAAGATGAAGCCAGGCTCTCTTCAGTGGTGCCCAGTGACAGGACAAGAGGCAATGGGCACAAACTGAAACACAGGTGGGTTTTTTCACCCTCTGAACATAAGAAAACACTTTTTCACTGTGGGGGTGACAGCACTGGCACAGGTACTCCAGAGAGGTTGTGGAGTCTCCCTCTTTGGAGATATTCATGTCTGGACATGAATATAATGGGCAGCCTCTCCAGGTGGCCCTGCTTGAGCTGGGGGGGTGGACCAGATGACTTCCAGAGGTCCCTCCCAGCCTCAACTGTTCTGTGATTCTGTGAATCTGTTTTAGTATAATGAATAAACCAATGGATCAGTTAATAAATTTTAATTTTAAAGAAAAAGCAGTAATGTTCTTAGAAACTGTCCTCCTTTGTCTCTTTAAGCATGATRTTACTTGACACAGGTTGCCTTAAAATTCTTTAGTACTGAAAAAAGGAGACAAAAGAACATGTTCAAAACAAATGAAAGAACTTACACCAATACCTATCCCCATGGATCACTGCAATTTTTAGTTCATATACATTTTCACATGACAACTATGCTCCCTTTGGTTTCACTCTGTGTTGCAAAGAAAGTCATAAAGGCTTTTGAAGGCTTTTGAAGGGTTAATAGTTGATTAGTAGATATTTTAGAGTACGTTACCAACATGAGCAACATGCTTAATAGATGTTTATGAAAATGTCAGCAGGAAATGTTATACACAATTATAAGCAACCTATTGGCTTCTTAGAACTTAAAACAATTTCTTAAACATCTATGAGTAATTGTTAATTTTAAACAAAGTGTTTCTATACATATCCTTAATACTGTGCATGACTACCTTCTCATACCAATAGCTGAAAGGATAATGTATTTGGTAAAGGAGGAAAGCTTTGGCAGTTTTGAGAATGTCATGCTAGATCTGTTACAGTGTGACTCAGAAACCCAAAAGTATTATGGTATCAAAAGGTACAGATGCTGACCAGGATTTCCAGAACAGCCTAGAGGCTACAGTCAGTTCCCTTACAGGCCCTAATCTTAGAAGTTGTAACTACATCTCTCTGTCAACTGCATAGGGACCCAGGGTTTGAATACCCATGGACAGTAAGTGCTTGACTCAATCATCATATTGGAGTAGAGTCCTAGGTACCTAACTCCCTTAACTTCCCTTAGGCTCCTGTATGCATAGTCTTTTCTGAAAATGTAGGTAAATTTTTCAAACATACACATAAACTACATAGTTCCCAAGTTGGGAGTGAATGCAGCTTTCCCAAGTGTTGTCAGTAGAGGCATGTCACAGTTGGCTTCCTGTACTTTTTGCAGCTCCTGCAACAGCAATAAGATTACCTCCTAATGTTGCCTTTTTGGACTATACTAGCTTGCAGATCTACCTAGAATTGAAATTTTATCCAACATCATCAATAATATAATTCATCTCAGGAGTTACATACCGTAGGGATTTTCATAGTTTACCAGTAGGCTGGGCATAGCAATAATTCAAACTTTCCTTTATTTTGATACACTCTTCTTATTTCATGCAAGAAATTTTTAAAAAGCGCTCTTCAAGCGCCCTATAGATTATTTACATCAAGTAAAATGCTAATCACATAGTTTTATGTAATCATATTATTATCACGAAGTTACTGCCTTTCTTGACCAAGTATTCCCAGCAACAGTTGTTCTAGTCTGGAGCACAGGAAAGGAGAACAATAGCGACCTTGTCATTGTGTATTTATTAGGGTAGCTGTTAAGTGCATATAGCTAGAAGGCATCGCCCAGGCTAGGCATTCACCACAGTGGTTACTTCCCGGAAAACATTAAAAAAAAAAAAAAAAGGCACTGTTTTCAACAACTGATTTCTCTCCAGCAGCAATCAAAACCCTGCAACCAAATTCCAGGAGTACAGGACTTCTCTGTTTTTCTACCACACGGCAGGCTGTCCTATACCAACTAGACTTCTCAACACTCTCATGAAGAGTAGATGACTCCTCCACCCCTTGCTCCATAACCACTGAAAGAAAATAATGCAGAAATCTTGTAAAGCAAATGAAAAAGCTTTTTATTGCTTCACATTCACTTCATTTTGTTTAAATAGCTATGGTTTTACTGCTATGCTAATGAATGTTATATAGAGCCACCTGAACATTTTTGTAGTTATTTATTAAGTTACCTAACAAAGAAATGAAACTAGCCAAGGTGCCAAATGGTTAGCTAGTCATCAGTTAACTGATATCCAGGTAGCTAGGGGAGAGGGGTGATGTGTACAGATTTTATGCACAGAATCTAAATAGAATAAAACTGGTCTAGGCATCATTTTGTGTGTTATCATTTTATTCTTTCCTGATGAGCAGGATAGCTAGGAGAATGCCCTCAAAACTTTGCAAAATAGGAATGTTTCTTTTCATCAGATGTTCAGTGCAGATGGAGGTACATGGGGAGAGATACAGATGCATAAATACATACATATATATAAACTCACAGAGAAAATATGCGATGAACTGGTGTGATAGAAAGACTTGAATTCATATGCTATTGCCAAGAGGCAGACACCAGCAAAGTGGCCATAACATTCCAAACACATGTGCACAAATTCCTTGTTCCACACAAGCCTCATTATGAATTCTGTATATACCATCTATTTACACGTCAACTATTTTAAAGAATTTCAAGAAATTATAGTTATTATGTGTCCCTCTACCTAATCAGCAAGTGCCTTAGATACTATCAGCTCAGACACATTCACTGCAGCCAGAGAAAAATACGTATCCAATATGTTTTAGACATCTCCAACTTTCTGACATCTTGTTAATAGGTAATGGTGTGAGCATACCAACAGCGTTACCTTCGATGCTGACAGGACCTAAATCGTGTGCAGTGTACTGGTGTGTGGTATACACTTCCACCACCAGTCAGAAATTCCTGCATTTAGGATTTTGGACTTTTGCTCTGTTACTAGGCAAGGAGCAGATTTTGCCTATCCTGGGCCTCAGTGAGCTTTGGTGGGAAAGAAAGGAGAGAAATTGTGTTGATTAGAAAGAAACTGCAGTTAAAGTTGCTGGGAAGGAAATAGTCTGGGCAGAGTTTAATGAGAAATGTTAAGTGCAATACTTAGTCTGGCCTTGCAGCTCATCACTGCACAACATTCTCAGAGACATACACACACACTCTAAGCCATAAATGTAAAAATGTGTCACGTGGTTCTTAAAATGCATCATAATTTGCATTATTCTTACTTTCAAAATTGTGTTAGAAATATTAATGTGGTAAGGATTGCAAAGCAGAGCATTAGGCAGTTCAGAAATGTCAGAACTCGCTGGGATTAATTTTACACATAAGCAGTACAGTCCAGTGCTTAATACATGGCAACACCCTGTTTGCTAAAACAGCTTGCTGGCTCCTAAACTTAGTTTAGCAATCTGATGCTCTGAAGTTTTTTAGACGACTTGGGGAAAAATCACCAACTTGGAAATGTATTGCCTTGCAAGATGTTTCTACCATCCTCTTTGTGCTCAGCCATTAAAAGAGAGGGATAAAACTTATTTCTTTATTTCTGCATCTCCCAGTTGTCCCTCTCCACAATCAAATCAGAGAAGTGGGGATGAAAGTCTCTCTGGTTTCCATGTCCATTGCTACAGCATCCCCTGGCAGCTCTGTGTAGGAGTAGCCATGAAAGCTTTGTTCAGTACCCTGCAATGTCAAGGTGCCTGTTTTGGGCCACTTGGAGGGGGCTCTCACCCCCCCTTTACCTGTTCCTGGAGCACTGTCCCTGTGAGTGCCTAGCACATGCTCAGAGCAGTGAGAGTCCTCAGGGAATTTCAGTGCAGCACACAAGCAAACCTCTATTAAGGTCACACGAAGGATGATTTGTCAGAGACTTTAAACTTGGACACAACTTAAAATTTACCTAGGGATGCCGGAACGCATCTCTCTGAGACCAGACAACCATGCTGCAAGTTCCCTTCAGAAGCAAAACAGCAGTTTTTCCAGAAACACCTATGACTTCCCAGCAAAAAAGCCAAAGAATGAATGCTCCCTAATTTAATTAACTATTTTAGCTGAGACTTTAAAAATAAGGAAAATGTAATAAAAACATCAGGCTGAGTCAAACTGCCGTAGAAAGTGTTGGCTGGAAGTATTGAAATATGGCAAAGTTGCATGTATCTGAATATAGGCTGCTATAGGGGAAACTGTAAGGTAAAAGGAAGGACTGCTGTACTTACTGTGTCTGTTTACGGAACCACTGCCATACAATGCGTTACACGCATTTTAAATAACTGTTTACTCTGCACTGTCATCTACAGCCATCTCGGTTTCTGGAGGCCTCACAGGGAGGCTCTGTTTTTGTAAGAGCTATGAGATGACCGTGTGGGCACCTGCAGCTTTTCCAGTCCTGAAATCTCTTAATAACAGTTCCCATGGAGCAAATATATTATTAGAAGTGAAAGGCTGGTTAAAAATATCCAGAGAGTGACAATCCTGTTTATACCAGCAGTGTAGCAATCTGAAAACATGGGAATTCCCATTGAAGTAGAGATCTGACCCCTCAAAATGCATTTTTAACAGCTAAAAATGCTAAATATCCCCAACTAAACAGCTAAAAATCCTGAACTGCCACCCCTGCCCCAAAGGCAGCATCTGCCCCAGCTGCCGCCCCTGCCCCAGCTGCTGCCCCTGCCCCAACTGCTGCCCAGTGGCCCCTCCAGCTGCGTGAGCCTTGCCCACAGCCATCTCAGGTGCCACCAAGGTGCTCCGTCCGGCAGCCTAGCCCAGGGTGAAGGCCAGCCGCAGCTCAAAACTGACCACGCAGAAGTCAGCAGGAGAGGGCTTTGCAGTGAAGCAGGCCTCTGGTGTTTTTTCCCCGTCAAAGCAGAGTTGCATGTTAGGGCAGTCGTGCCAGGTTCCTGCTATGCTCACGGTCATCCCATTTTCGTGCTTGTGGGCTGGATGACACAGGCACAGGGAGCTGGCCACAAGACACGAAGCGAAGGGCAGGAATAAGTAGTTTCCTTGTGGCAGAGAGCTAACGGAGAGGAATGCTGAGGTGCTGTGCCAGGGTCAGCCTAACTTAGTGCATTTGTTAATTTTTTAACAGAAACTGTGCTAAAGTGACAGGAAGGTTAAAAGCACGCTGAAGTAATTTAAGGAAGAGACCAAACAAACTTCAGAGAGTCATTGTAATTATCTCCAACTTAGACATTATAAATCCAGGAAATTCAGAAGTAAGGTTTAATTTAAAATAAGTAAGCTGAGGTGTGGAAATGCCCTACATCAACAACATAGAAAATGACCGCTTTTACTGAAGCTAAGCAATAATAATGCAGTGATGATTAATGCATAATAGATATTGTGACTTGAGATCAGAATACAATTACTTTAAATGATACATTAGATAAAAAAAAAATTAGAATTTTGCCCCATTTTGGCTCTAGAGTTTTCAGTGCAGTTGAATACATAGAACTTTTGAACAAGCTGCATAAGAATATTTTTTCCTGGCTAAAAAAATAGTGCTGCTTAATACTATAGCTATAGGAGAATCCAATTCTGAATTAGTTTCATCTCATAAATATGTTAATATATTTACTTAGAATTTCACGTAAAATTTGTTCTTTGCCCAGTCAGTGCTATAATTCCAAAGAAGCAAGATATAGTCTTCCTCTGTAGTCAAGAGACCAAATCACTGCTTAACATGCAAACTCATCTCACCTTAATGAAGAACCAGGACTTTTGTAAAATTTGAAAAAGGGAATGAACAGTCACATGAAAAAAAGGAGTTCACCTTCCCCTGTCTAACTGATAACTGACCTTATCAGCAGTTTCAAAGAGACATAAGCAAACTAGGAGAACAGGAAACACAATGGCAAAGTGAAATTTAATGTTGACAAAGTAATGTATGCAGTAGGAATAATTAAGTTTTAAATTTGCTATTTAAACCTTAAAAAAAAAAAAAAAGCTAGACTATTCCTCCTACCCAAGAGAAGCACAGCTACAAAAATTTTAAGATACTAAGGAAACCTATTGCAAAAATGCTACACCAGTGGTGTTTTTTCATCGAAGGTGTCACAAAGCACTATATGCCAAAGATAGAAACTGACCCTGGGAATTAATTAAGTGTAAAGAAATATCTCTTTAAGGAGAACCAAACATTTGAGTTGTTAATTTTAAAAAACAAAAATGCAAGACCTGCCATGATAAAGGTACCCACAGTATCCAAATGTGCTGTAAAGGGAAGCAACTCCTCTTCACAAGCAGGAATTGAAATCTAAAGTGAAAAATTGAAAGCTGATTATGAGAAAAACTTTCCCACCCTACACATTCCCTTGTGAAACTCATTGCTATAAAGTGTTGTTAGAATCAGGAACTCAGAAGCATTCAGGGTAAGATGTGGATATGGAAACTGCTCAGGGTTTTATACTGTATAAACAACAAAGTGTTTTAGAAGGGATATAGGCCTGACTGTCTGGTCATTAGCCTTATCTCCCTCTGAAACGTCAACTAAAAGCTGCTGTTGAGGGGAAATACAGGCCTGGATAGACCAATTAGCACAAGGTGGTGCTCACCCTGCCACTGCTTCTCTGCTGTGTTTCTGTGGCATAGCCACCACTGGCTTTTTTTTAAAACCTTTTCTTTGAAGCATAGTAACCTTCTGACAATCCACATTTCCAAATATACCTTACATATGAGACTAATTTCTCACATCAATTTCTTGGCTTTTGGACATGAAGGCAACAAATCTTCTGTAATCATCTTCCATCTAAAGCATGACTGTGGTGGGATGATGCTATCTTTTTCTTGAAGTGCATCTTAATCACAGATCTGTTTATTTCTTAAAGAAAGAAGAAACCATTAGATGATGTAGTGTTACTTAACTTATTACACAGGTATATAGCATCAGAAGCAGCCTGTTTTGCAGTCCMGTTGTCTTCTTACTTTTCACTGATTCAGACAACTGTTTCACATGTTCATACAAGGGATTAGCATCTTTGGATGTTGGCTTGTATTAGTAATAAGCATGTTTGGACAGTTCCTTTTTCTTTGATATCTGTTGACCAAGGCTACTGTGAAAGTAATAACTTTGCTAAACAAAATATGTCCACATTTGGAGATTACTTGTGATGAGGAATTCAATAAAGCTTTCAATGCTATATATGAAAGAAACTTAAATGACCATGAGAATAGGCACTTGTCTGTAAAATGGGAAACTTGGGTTCAGTTCCCTGCTTTAAATGAAATAAGATTTCTTAGCTTGAGCTCAGAGGTATGTTAATATGTTCATCTAATCCTCAAGACATTTGCCTCCAAGCATGGATCCTCTGAAATTTTTAGATTAACTCCAAGGCAAATACCCAGCCTCTCAGTGATGGCTTTTTACCAGTTTCTTAGCTGGATGCCAATACCTGCACAAAACTGCTAAGCTGCCATTAAAGTGGGACTCCTGGGAGAAGGCAAGACAGGGAGCACAACACTGCAGTGTCTGGAAGGAAAAGAGACATTGCAAGTTGCTTGCCACAGCCTTGTTGACACAGTACCTCCTCTGAACGTGTGTTGGTGCACCCAGAATGAATCAGCACCGCAGCATCAACACCATATGACTCTCMCCATTCGTGAACACCTGTTGATAATTTAATAGCCTGAAGAACAGCTGAAAGATGAGACTTGGTGCTGGCAGCCAGCACATCTATTGAGCAGTGAATCTTTCCTCTTCAGTGGTTATTCAAGGCACTTGCTACTACACTCTTRTTTACAATGGCTTAGCTCTACTGATATTTGTGTGTGAAAAGGACACAAGAAAAGGAGGCAATGTGTTATCATCCTAGGTAAGAGAAGGCTGCCTACCTCCATGGCATGTCAGAACTAGAATTAATCACACATATGTAAAAAACCACCACCAACAAAAAAACTTAGAAACAACTTAGAAAAAAAACCATCCCCCAAAGATATTTTACATGGAGGACAGAACTGAGAGGCAAAACCAGATACTTCCCACTAGAAGAAACAATAGAGGGCTGATCTAATCCCCTTCTAGTCCCTGAGAAGAGAGAAGTGGACATGTCTCTTTTACTGGGGCCTTTGATGAAAAGCATTGAAAGGTCTCACTTCAACTCTAACGCAGGATGAGAACATAGATGAAATAATCTTCAGTTCCTTAGCAATACGGACGTCCTGTTTACCAATTTTCTAACCCTCCACTGATGGGTGAGCAGCGGGCTGAAAGGCACCTGCACAACTCAACCTAGTTGCAAAACTTCACTAAGATGCCTGCAGCCATGTCCAAGACTAATAAAGTGCAGTCCAGATATGATATCTAGCTCGAGGTTGCTGTTGCAGCTCTAACCAGATTGAGTTAAATCTAACCAGATTTAATCTCTGAAAATTCTGGACAAACGTCCAGTTGTGAAATTTCACCACAGCATATTTTGGAGCTTTAAAGGAGGGAAATTCATTATAAAGATAGCACTGGCATAGAAGGAGAAGACACTGATGCAGATAGTCAGCAATAATGGCTGTACATCATGATAATATTTGCTTGTGGTTTCCTAAGTCAGTAGGCAATCATTGCTCCTCTTTTGGAAGCCATCCTACAAAGGACATAGCCACAAACTTCATCATGGCAATTACAGTCATCATTAACAAGGCCTGAACAGCCTCTTGACATGTAGCTCAGTTTAGAAACACAGCACTAAAATAATATCCTGCCCATATGACTTTTTGACAATGCTAGACAACATTGTATATTCTATTTATGCAATGAAAGTAAAAATAAACAAAAATGTTCATAAAAGAATATTTGAACCATTTTTCAAAGCTTTACAAAAGTCACAGTTCCAGTTCCCACATATAAATCTCAGTGATTTGGGGAAAAATACTAAGAACATAATACTTCATGGAAAGCTTTGCACAAACTATTGTGACACCTTCAGGTTTATCCCTCTTCATTAATTTATCTTCTTGATAGAAAGGTTTGCATCCTATATTCAGAGTATGGGCATTTACTTACACTTTGAGTGTAGATGGAAGTTTTCCTGAAGTTCCTTATTCCCAAACACCTTTGGACTCTCTTTGCCTGTTTGTTTTAATGAAGATCAAGGACAAATTTGGAAGCTTCCAAAACTGCCACAAAAAGTAGTTTTCATTCTCTGGCCAGCTCTAATTGCAAAATAAATTCAGCTTAAATTCAGGCCCAAGAAAGAAAAGAATTTGTCTTAAAGGTACTGACAGCAGACGTACATTTAGATAGGCCTGGCTAAAGACACTCAGAAATGCACTTACAAGGCCATGGTTTTCAAACATGGTTTTCAAAGTTTTGGATTAAACCTCTTAATATTTATTTTGTCTATGGAAGAAACAGACCCACAGCTCTCACTGTAAATGGGGAGTTTAGGGAAAGGATAAAGTTAGGCAAGGGATTCAGCTATGCAAGATCTATAGAAAAGGCAGTGTAAGGAAGCAGCAGCTTCTACTTCAGCATACAGTTGTTAGTGGTTGCAAGGAGTCTGCTTGGATGACAAGCAGAGGTCATTAGGACATCAACATCATGATCAGAGTGATGGGTTCAAAAACTCAAACCCCTTAATAAGACCTTTGGAGGTAAAAAAGAAAAAAAATAAATAAGGAGAGAGACAAGGAGGGAGAGAGACAGTGAAAAGTTTAGGTATTAAAACATGCAGACTCCCTGGTTGACATTTGTAATCACATTTTGAAACCCATCCCAGAGTAGTACGTCTACTCATCTGTAGCAAGATCTGAATATTCAGCTTGGATATGTTTAGGGATTGTATTTTGAATGTTTTACTGTGTCACTAATTGGGTTTTATTTATTAATCCATTTCTCATATGGCTAATCTTAGAGGAGGAAGTGTGATTTTTTGCCTTTTAACTGATTTTATGTTGTGTCACTGAATGTTCTAATTGGATGTGTTTCACTGAGTAATACAGAACTGAGTTAGGAACGGATTAGTCACGTTGAATATGCTGTTGTAGTCCAGGAAAAGGATGAAAGAGTAAGAGTTCAATTTTAACATATTTATGGATATTTTAAAAGAAAAATATTCCAAAAGTACATTATAAACTGGTGTCCATCCACAAGTTAGTCACTGTGGATAAGGATAAATCTTATCCCTGCTCATTTAAATAAGTTCTGGAATCATTGCTAGCAGAAGTATATCTTTTTAGGAATGTATGAAATGAACTGTGACCCATTTGAATTAAATGGAGATGGGTCAGTTTTAATAAGTGGATTTCATTCTCTTCTTTCATTTCCATGAAGGCCATGAAAAATTGGACCAAAATACTTGGCTGCCTCTTTTAGCTGGATTTCTACCCATGGAGTGGGTAAGTAACACTTGTGCCTGGTACCAGCAAATGGCCTGAAGCTACAAAATGAGCTGCTGTATGCTTTCGTTGGAGGCCAAAAAAAAATTAAAAATCAATGACCTCAATGGATTTTTGGATCAGACTACTTGGAAAGAAAGCATAGAATTAGGTTGGATTATCTTTGTCCAAGTTAGAGCGAGCGCATTTTTCACCACCAGCAAAGAGGAGAATTAGGAAGGCAACCAAGAGCCTTTTCAAAGATCTCACCAGTTTTAGAATAACACATAATACGACTGAAGGCTCTCTTCATATAAATCCAGATTTTTATAAAACACTGTCAAGTAATTGCTCTGTTTACTTCACAAAAGTAAATAATACCATTTAAAAATAACAGTTTAAAAAATACTTTGGAAGATTCTTAATGCAATTTTTGTTCCTTTAGGGTAGGACTCATCTCATCTAAGTTTCATCATCTGAAAATTGATGTTTTGTCTCAGCTAGACACTCTTTGGACACTTGTTGAAGGAATTTTGAAAATCATAGAGGCAGTTCAGCCTACTGAGGTATGATGGATTGTTTTGTCCACAGACTGTACAGGGCACAACAGAGGGGAATAGTCTGGATAAGATGCCTAACATTTTAGACTAAGCATGTTAAGCAAAAAAAAAACAGTTCTCCATACAGATGAGCAAAGCCTGCTTTAAGGTGCCAAACAGTTACAATTGCAGTGCTGTCTTACAGTTGTGCAGTTATAGAGGAAATGGAATAATCAAATAATACAGGAACTTATAAAAGTTCTTGGAAATAATTTTTCAGTCTGTTCTTGTTACAGGAAAGTCTGCTATCTCTAACCATTTCAAGGCTTTTAGTAATGCACAATTTACGGATTGCCTTGGGTCATGGGGATACACACCTTAAAAATAACTAGTGGGAGACTGAATTGAAGGTTACAAGCACAGGTGAAAGTGTTTTCTTCTGATCTCATTAGATCATGGCCTTCCTTGATTTTGAGACTACTCTCATTTGTGGACACAAAGGCAAAAGTTTTTTTTGGGAAGGGAGATGGATTTGAACACTGGGAGAGTCCTGCTAGGAATAAATGCCTCTTTCCATCCATACCAGAGGAAAGACTTAAATCCCCCAGATGTTTAGGTCTGCTCTTCCCTTAGGAAACCAGGAAGGATGGTAACCACCAGCAATGGAATAGGTGGCTGCTAGCAAGAAATAYGAACCTCTTCAACCCTTGCAGTCTGCTCTAGAAGAGTGCTCACAGCCCTAGACTAAATGCAGGGTGAAGGAATTCATGGGTAGTATGCAGCAGAAAGTTGAAGATTTGTGTTCAGTGGAACAGATCACATGATCGTGACCTTCCTAAATGTGACTTGTGTGAGCAGTTGCTGATGGGAGAGAGAAATTATATCACAACACTTGGCATAGTTGATACTACTCACCCATGCTTAATTTCTTTTTATTTCTTTGTAATATTTTGTTGTGTTTCTGAGAGAAGATTCTCAGGCAAGACAAGAGGGTATCAGTCATGGTGTCAAAGGAGAAAAAATGCTAATTACTCTCTTTAAAGTCCCAATGAATAACATCAAAGTTAATGTTTTTTAAAACGTTTCCGTAGCTTCATGGATGATTTAATGATGATTGTATTCTAGTGAATTTTACCATGCACAATGCTTCTATTTGAGTTTTGATTTAGTTTATAACATATCCTCTGCTAACTTCTGTCCAGGAAATTGTGATTGGTAGTGTGAATTCTGAAGTGAAATATAAACAATTTTTTTTAAAAGGCAAATGAATGAGCTTTAGACAAAAAAAGAGACAAAAAGTACATTGAAACTAGATGGTTCATAACGAGCCCCAGTCCCTGGAAAAAGCAGAGTGAGGGTGTATATACTACCTTCCTTCACATTAACAGCTCTCTAGTAAGTTATTGTCATCAGACCTAGAAAAGATATTAAAGAAAATTCTGAAAAAGGAAGAGCAGATGAAACTGGGAACATCCGGGCAATGCTACCTCCATCCCAGGCAGGCAGCAGCTTTTCTGATATTATAAAAGGAGATTTCACTAGTACATTGAAATTAACCACACGAGTTCACATTCTGTAGGGACTCTGGTTCAGTATTTGCAAGGCAGAGGTCTTTCAGACTGCGTAACTTCCTGCCTTTAGTGGCGATGGGGCACTATAGCCAGATTAGACTACATTAATCACCCCACTGTATGTTTAGCTAGGCAACCACAGAAATGCTTTGAAACTAATGGGAAAGGACAGCTGTCTCAAAGGTTTCTGCAAAACCACGATCCGGGTATGACATTAGAATGGCTTGTTTGCATAGAAAAGTTGGCAGCTATAGCTACTGCGAGTAAGGAAAAAACAAAACGGATTCTATTTTAGTTATGCTGGTATAATGTCCGCATCAGGGAGTACTATTCTAGAGAAAAAGTCACTCTGTTCGGCAGTAACACCACTTTACCTCACGAGTAAAAACAGGCCGACGCCTGATTTTCTCAAACTAGAGAGTGAAGAGATTTTCTTGCCACTTTCTCTTTTTTTTTTTTTTTTTGAAAAAGGAATCAAAACAAAAACTGTTCTGCAAGTTTCACCAGGGGGAATAAAAGAAAAAAGAAGGGGAAAAATCAGTTTTCTCTGTATTCTTGCCCTCGCACCCACTCGCACACACTATATAAAGGAATACTGAGGAAAGACAGGTTTAAATCACAGGGGAAAAACATCAAAGCCAAAATAAAATCTTCTGATTGAATTGCAATGTTGCCATTTCCCATGCCGTTTCATTCACTTGTTCTGGTTTTGGTTTGGGGGGTTTTTTGTAGGGAACAGAAAGGACAGGAATCTGGGGGAACATTCTTCCCTTGGTGGCCTCAGGCCAGTGGGAGCCATTGGGGATCCACAGGTAGAGAGGAAAGAGGAAGTTGTGCCCCGAATTTAACATGTGCCACCACACATGTTAATAGCATCCATGGTTATACGCAGGCAGCGCCTCTTGGATGTGCAGTGGGTGAGGAGGGAGAAGAGGGGGAAAAGCATGGAAGCCCATCTAATGACTGTTGACTAGCCCATGCTGGCTAATTAACTGACAAGCCAGCAGTCTGACAGAACATAACTTATGAAGACGCTGTGTGAAGTGAATGCATTTGTTGTGGTAATAAAGTTAGGGGCATTCATTTGATAAGAGGGTCTGTTTAAGGACTGTAAGTATCCCTGATAACAGTGCAGTTTGGTGGGAGGCTAGAAAAGCACCAAGCTGCTGTTAAGAGTAGCTGCTGTTAAGAGGAGCTCTGCCGGGAATAGTTAAGTGTGGGTTGAAGCAATCATGATTCATGATTAACTTATGAAAGCTAATCAAAAGTCCTGTGGGCTATCCCTGGACCCCTAGTGTATTCAAAGCCTCTCACAGAAGGTATCTCACAGAAGTCTCTCAGTATGAAGAAGGGTGTTACATAAAGATGGAGAATGATTTCTAAGGGACCTGAATGGGAATTTGATGGAAAGGGCCTGAGCAATTCTGTGGTTGCTAATATCATTGCCTTTCCCATGACATATGCCTGTGAGATTGGCTTGTTTGCTAAGTCTGCTCGAGCAAGTTAGGATGTGGTATGCTTTCAGATGCAAAACCAGATTTGAATAATAAATCAGAGTGATTAGGACTCATCAGAAAAATCTTCCCTTGACATGCCCAAGAGCAGAGAGATGCTGGGTGTCCTGCCCTTCTCCTCCCATTTCCCTCCTCCCCTGCTGCAGTCAGATGCATGTGAAGAGTAGACATGGTCAGACAGAGAGGTTCCATGTGGGTCACAGTGGGAGATGCTCTCGGACTGGGCAATATTAAGGTGGTACATCAGGAAATAGGAACAGTAGCTTTAATGTAATCATAATCCGTACATTTTCCCTTGAAGCATGAGAATCTGATAATACTCAGTGCTTGCTGAGCTTTCCAGTTTGGCCACAGAGCACACAAGGTTTATGTGAATCACTGTCAGAGGGCAAGTTTAAATTGTGATAAGTAGCCTATATGTAAAAGCAGTATTTCTGCATCAAGTAATAATGTTGTGTTTCCTGGGAAATGAGTGGTTGAAATCCATCCCTTGTCACACAGTAACACGCACAATAAATGTAATTTTAAATCCATTATAATGCTGCCAAATACATTAAACAAAAATATACAGAGGATTTATCAGCCAGAAGATTTACAGATTTCCTGAGTAGTACACCATTATCGGAACTGTCAATTTGAAAATAAAAATTGTCAAACCATCACTGGAACATAATAAAAGCTGTGACAGAAATACACAATAGCTACTAAGTTTTTAAAAAACAAAACCATCAGCAAACCCACTCTACACACAATTATCACCTCTGTAGACTGCCAAGGAAGCAGTAAAGTACTGAAGGATACCAAAAAGAGAAGTGCAGTATCAAACATAGTTAATATCAACACCACACCAATTATTACATGTAAGTGTCACTGAAAAGCAGACTGTTGTGCCTTTAATGATGGAATCCACAGGGGCTAGCATCCAAAAGAGATAAAATCCCAGCTAAAAGATGACCATTTGTTCTCACATTTTTTCAGCTTGGATTTGGATCCCTCACTGGGCTCCTGACTGGTCAGCCTCACACTTGTTAACCTCCTTGGTTAAGCTGAGAGAAAGGCAGAAGTAGTTTTGTCACAGTCTGCAAGTGATTTCTGTCACATAGCTTTGGGTGAGCCTTTCCTACCTAAAAGCTTACCAGACTGAAGTGTTCAAATTCCAGGAAGCCAGTCCCATGCCTTCCTTTGATCTGAGAACACTACAATGCCATCTTTCCCTTCCACATCCTTTATGATCCCTCCACCCCATTCTTTCCTGGTAGACACAAGATTATATTGCAATGCTGTCCCACAAGCCTAGGGCTGTTGCTCCCTGATTGTCTAGCAATTTAAGCACACCTTTCCCAGCTCCCAAATTTTGCAGGTTCTCCAGATTTATAAATTGACCCTCCAAGGACATCTGGTAGTTAAAAACAAACAGGCACAAATCCCACATAAGTGATTCTATACATGGTTGATCTGAAATCTGATAGTGTAAGACATACACAGTGCTGTCCTATTTCCCTAACTCAGTTTCTTCATCATGCCTGGCCATTCTTTGAAGATAGGTGAGGATTTTTGAAGGAGCCTAGGATCATTCACTTTGACATAGCTTCTTCTTTGCACCATGTGAGCTCTCTTTCCCAAGAAGTCCGCTTCCTATCTTGTTCGCTAGTTGAGTCAGATCCACTTACAACAAAAGCATGCCCCGCTCTCCTTCCCAGAAGACTGACGCCCCTTATCACTTCTTTGCCATTACATTTTTAAGATGTTACACCAATAGCTCTTTACAAGGAAATTCTTGTGCTGTAGACCTGGTCCCTTGCAGGGAAGGGCTTACCCTGTGCTGTTACCATCTCACTGCTTCACTGGGCTTCTGCTTGGATGAGAGTCATTTACTCCATTATTCTTCACATTAATTACATGTCAACTCTTGGTAAAAGTTCATTGACCACAGAAGTAAAAGACAACAGAGGAAGCAGCCAGTGTTCCATTCAAAATGAGAGTTTACAGTTTCACACTTAGAAGCACAAAGAGATCTGAATAGGTGGTTTATTAACAGATCAGGAGAAGTCATAATGAACTCCTATGGCTGAGAGCTGAAGCAAGACTATCCCAGATTAAAAGGAGCCCTTTATACAGGGAGGAAAGTTAACTATTTAAAGGACTTGGCAGGGGCTATGATTTCTGTGTCATTTGAAATCTTCATGATAAACTTGCAAGTCCTAAAAGATCTGTGTTGGGTCCTCTTCTCAGGCTTGTACTCTGAAGTAGGCTGGACTGATTATCAGAATATTTCCTGGCTTAAAAAACAGTAGCTTTACTTTATGGAGAGGTATGGTGACAGTTTCACTGCAGAACTATTTCAGAGGAACTTGGTACTAGCACATCATGTTATAAACTTGAAGAAAATCAACAGTAAAATATAGAGAACCATAGAGAGCTTTTCTATTAAATAACTGACCAGATTGAAAGAAAATAAAGGGCCTTGTGTTGGGTCAGTATTTTTTCAAGAGTTTGGAGATTTGGATGTAAGGGTCTTCACTCTGGAATTTAATGAAGGCAACATTAAATTGAGTGTCTTCACTGAATTCTCTGTGTTGGGGATCCGGACTTTTGAAGTCAGTGACTAAATCCGCATTGGCTTAAATGAAACCTAGTGAAAAGTTTTAAGTGTTGTGACACAAAATTGAGTGGAATTACTGCAGCGTAGCAAGTTCACTGTGGTTTAGATTAAAGCATTTTAGAGAGCATTCGCTGGTGGCGAAGGATGCTGCTATAGTCAGTTCCTGTAGCTCAGCTGATGCACAGTATGTCATTAAGCTGTGGTAATTCATTTGTGCATCTTCATGCTAAGCTTTTCCCCGCTGTTGGTGTATCCTAGATTATGATCAACTTTGTATTATTAGACTGCAACAACTGACCTTCTGTTTGGTTGCAACTTTATTCAACTTTGTAAAATGCTATTTGGTCTCTTAATACCATGTCTTGTTAATACCATCCTTAAAGTGTGGTACTTTATAAAGTGATTTGAGCTGATGCCCAGAATGTCCTTAGCTGGCCTGATTATTTATTCTTGCTGGACCTGTATCCCAGACATACATTGCTGTGCATGTCACAYTGTTTCCTTTACAATATTGTTATTTATTAGTCCCACTTTACAGATGGTGAATTGAAATGATGAAGTGATAGTGAGTGGGAGTTAGAAGAACCCAGCATACTTACTCCTGCTTCAAAAAGGAAAACTGCAGTAGGTCTGGTAACAGAATCAAACTCTCTCAAGCACAAACACCATTGAAGCCATGCAAGCACCCTTGCTTATGTTACTACTCCCTTTTGCACAGGAAAATCCCAAAAGCTGAAGCAATTTTTGCAGTACCAACATAATTTGACTTTATTTGCACATTGTTGTCCTATCGCTTTTGAAATCCTGGCAGCCAGAGATAGGCATCCTGCTTTGGCTGTGGACATCTGGTCACCCTCAAATGGAGCCAGCAATGCTAATTAATTCTAGCAGTACACAATGCCTTGTTCTGTACTGTCATAATTCACTGAAGGCAGTGAAAGCTATACCCCTCTCTGTGAGGTTTCAAGCAAGCACGTGATTGGAATATTACTCCATATGTATTTCACGTTCTTCTTTAGCCTTGATTTACCTTAGTGAAAAGTTCAATTGCTTATAATTGGGATAAACAGCAGGTTAGTTTAGCTTACTGAATAGACCTTTAACCACAAGGAAAGCTTAATATTTGCTGAAAACACCACCAATTTCTTTTATTGCATTTTAACTGCAAAATAGTTTAAATAAACAACCACCTTATTTTCACTTTCTTGACACCCACCCCCACTCCAAAACCCCACAAACAAACAAAAATCAAAGCCAATACCTTTCAATTCCAGTAAGGTTTAACTGCCTAATAGCCTTAAGTGCCTTTGAAAATACCTGGGTCAATGGAAGCAGTGTTTTAATAAGAGGGGTAGTGAATAGTTCACATCAGCAGAAGAAGATAGTAATTTAAGAATTCCATTTGCTCTATTTTAACAGTCTTGGGGTAAAGTGACATTTTCAGTACAGATGCCAATTATTTATGTATTCAGCTTCTTCCATCACTGGATTCATCTCCATTCCAGATTGTTGCATAACATGCTTTTAAAAGAAAAGTGCAGCTAGTGGAACCCAAAGCTGGATGGCAAGACATGGCTAAGTGAAAATATTATTTCAGTGACAAGAGCCATATACCAGAATATGTGGGGGTGATGACGACAGGGGGAACTCAGTAAACACATCCACAGACTTAATTCATATGCACACCAGATCATATCATTAAAGCCAAATTACTGGCTTTCTAAATTTTCCTGTTGGATATCACCAAGTATTGTGATGGCAGCAGCAAGAGCAGGGTGAGTAATAACTCAACAGTAATTTCCCTAGTGCCTGTAAATAACAAACATTGTTAGCAAATGAGTGATGGAGGTCAATGGGCCATACAGTCATTAGATGGTTTAATGATATGCTGCAGGTTATCTCAGGGCACAGTGCACTAATGACATTCTCAGCCTTCCCTGCAGCAAATAACCTCTGCAACCCGAGATAAGCAGTCACATTGCACAATACAATACAATAGCAAATGACCCCAACACGAAAATTTCTCTTCTGTTTGACATTTAATGTGCTAGTATCCATCAAAATCTGTCCTGAGAAGAGCGCTGTCCTTCCTAAATCTGTTTTTGCTAACTGAGAAGCTATTAAAGGGCAGAAACCCAATGTCCTCAGACTTGTGGTTTATGGGTCGAGACGTAACAGAGTCAGTTGGAGAAGAATACCTAGCATGTATTCTTGTTTTGTTTTCCTGGCTGTTGCTTGGTCCTTGCAAAAGCATAGTCCAAGGAGAAAAAGTATGAACAGTATGGTCTGTTTTGTGCTGGAGGTCATATTAAAAGATCGTAGCAGACCCCATAATCTAAAAGACTTTGAATTTATGAAAACTGCTGGGTCACTTGTCAATGGCAGGTTTTAGAGTAAGATGGTAACCCAAGTTATCATAGCAGATTTGGCATCAGCATGTTAGGTAGGTATAAAACGGTAAGGTAACTTCAGTGTTACCTCAGAGCTGAAGGGAACCCAATACCAGGGGCCAGGTAGTCTGCCAGGGTAGGGAAACATTGATTTTTTTCAGCCTGACTATAGCATCAGTAACACTATACTGTGTACATAGACACTGCTTTGCTTAAATCAGCAGACCACATACAGCATTTTCTCTTTGTTACCCCTTCTGTGTCAGTACAGAGAGGTGACAGTTCAGACCCTCAATTACTGTGGATGGGATGCAGTAAAACTAGAGATGTAAGACCATGTAAAACAAAGGCACGAATGACACTGTGGCAAAGAAGGAACAAGGCATCCCAGACTTGGAGTTTCTCAGGAGAGACGCTAAAAATGAAACAGAAAAGACTCACTTGAATTATTCCATGACAAGGATATTTAAGTATAGGCAGTATATCTACTATTTAATTGATTTAAAGTAAGTTTGATATTTAATTATTTCATAAAACAGCATTTATTCAGAGTTAACAATATTGTAATTTAAAAGCAAAAAATGCAGTAGAAAACGGGTCTGAGAGTACAAAGGAGATGGGGTGTAGAGACTGGAGAACCACTGCATAAGTTACAGGAATCCTCTTTCTCTTGCGATGGGAAGGCTAGCCAGCAAGGTCATGAGCTGGAAGCCACTTACTTCATCTGACTTGTATTACCTGTTACTCTGCCATTTTTTAATCTGGTGATCAGTTAATGTATGATTGCAGTAGTGTGGGTTCCTACCTGTTATCACTGCCTCACCACCCAAAAGTAGTAGATACATATAGCAAGGACACTTAATAAGCTGAAGTCGGTGTAACCACACTAAATTGCCAACGTCTTAATATGAGATTAGAATTGTAAACTCTGTAATACAATTGTATCAAAGTCTTAAAATGAAGAAGCGATGTTCTGATGATGAAATACAGTCTTTGTTCCCTGTTCAGAGCACATAAGTACTATGAAATTTCCTTAGCTCAGATTACTGGAAAAGCCAAACAGCGGGTGTTTTCCAGAGTAGTAGCCTCTGTTACCATCATCCTGATGAACTGTATGAGAAATAATGGACAAAGTTGTAACACAGATCATCTATTTTTGATAAATGTTATGCTAGAACATTGCTGGGAACACCCATGTGCAATTTGCCTGACTTTCTGGGAGGAGGAATGGAGAAAGGAATGTGCACACCCAACATTTTGCACACATAAGAGTTGATGAGACAAATCTAAAGAGGACAAAAACTGAAGTGAAATTTAACATATACCATGGAGCAGACTTGTCCATTTATCAGGCTTCTTGATGGGCAAGATTTCCAAAGGGCTCAGCACTCAATAGCTCCCATTTAGAATAATTGGACCACTTCACTTTGGTGCCAGATAACATGATTAAGTTCTTGAAGATCTCACTTGATTCACTTGATCTTAACCCTTCAAAAATTTCCTGAAGACCACAAGTAACACTTAGCATGCTTTTTTTAATGGTACCACAGATTGACAGACCAGCCCATCCTGGGAGCCACTGCATTGCACATGTGTTCCTATAGCCTTGAAGGCCTTCCTAGACCCTTGCTTTGGCAAAAGTAGTGGCCATCCCAGCAACAAGGTGATACATCTTCTTGTTGATAACTAAAATCATTTTTGATAAAAATAAAAAAAAAGGCAGACCAAAGATGCAGAGAAATGAAACAGAAAATAAATACTTCAGGTGAAATATGGTTTTCTGTATGTCTGTGTGTCATAACTGATTTACTTGGGTGAAATAAGCACAACCTCTTACTAAGGCCTTTCTCACACCTGTAGTACCTCTCTCTTCTGCTTACATTCTCTAGGGGTTCAGCTAACACTGTGATCATACAGGGTCTGTCTCCTTCAATGAGCACCTACTTCCAGAGAAGTCATAGGAACACCACTCTACTGGAGACTTTGGCTTCCTCAGTCACATTTCATTGACGTCAGCCGAAGTGCACAGAAGTTATGAGAAGACAATAGACAAATAGACACGGACTGACAGCGTGATCACCCAAGTCTTGTTTCTATAGGCTGACAGGCTACAGAGTTGAAGCCAGGCATCTGAAAGCTAGAAAATTATATATCCTGCTAACTGGGCAAAAGCATGTGTTGAGAACTGTAGATGACAGATATGATTAGCTTTTTCTACTCTTTTTCTTAGCTATTCTGAAATTTTACAATGCAGCACATAGGGGCACTCAACTCACCTTTGAAAATCAGAGGCCTCCAAACCACAAAGCATCTTTCCAGGGTTCATTTGTTAAACACACAGCTGGTCACAGCCATCATGAAAGTCCCGGGTTCTTGGGTCTTGCAGGATTAATCCAATTACTTGAAAAACACCTAGCAGCAGATGAGAATGTGACTTCCAAAATAAAACATGCATCATGTTTGTGGGTATGCACTGTCTATCTCTTGCAAGTGAGATTTCATTCCTTCATAGTGATAATTCCCACTAAAAATAATGACAGCCAGCAAAGACTCGGTGTCAACAAAACATTAACATACTGTAAGCAGGTTGCCAGCAAATAAAAGAAGAGCTTAAGGCCAGATAGTCTGCAAGGATTAGACTACCTGGCATGGGAAGGGGAGCTTCCATGTCAGAGCATGAGCAGGGAAGACACCTAGACACACCAGTCAAAACACCTAGATCTCAGATCCAGGAGCAGCCTGTTGCAGCAGGGTTTTTTTCCAGTGTGGTAGGCACAGATGCCACCAAGCTCCCTCTTCACCTCTCCCCTCACACACTTTTTCTCTGGGTTGTTTTTCTGTGTAGCTAACATAAATCTTTCAGAGGCTTCCAGAGCCATGCCAGAGCTCTGCAGAGTGGGACTGTGCCCCTGACGGTGCTGCTCATTTAACACCCCTGGGGAGTCAGGGGGGCTAAGCTATGGCTGGTGTACACCACAACAAAATGGAGCAAGCCCTTGGAGTGCAAGTGGATGTTTCTTATTTTAAAAATCTGTCCACAGCCCTAATTGTGTGGAGCAGCCTTAGTTTTTATGAAGTCCAAATCCTGGACTTCACTCAACTATCCAGCTCCTATGACTGAAGGGAAAAGAAAAGCCTTAGGTAGAGGCCTGACAAAACCCCACAAGCTTATCCTTATTATGTTGCCTGCCTACAAAGCTGAGATCTGTCATATCTACAGACCTTCCGTTTATTCCATTTAATTACCTCTAAGTACCTGTTCTTAAGTGCTGGAAGTTCCCTCTTTCCTCCCTCCCCTGTTTCTCATTAGCTGGACGAGGCACCAAGCACAAGGCTTGTTTCAGAAAGGCAGATTCACATGATGTTCCCTGGTTTTTCACACTTTGCAGGACACAAAGTGAAACCTATTGAAACAGACATAGCTTAGTAAGAACAGGCGGAGGAGTTTTTTGTTTCCTGAGTACGATGACAGCTGTCACTGTGAATAGAAAGGAGGACAACCTGATATGGATGACGCGTGTATGAGACAGTAAACAGGGTAGTGCCAACCGTAGATGTTCCTTCTAATTTGGATGGGATTTGCTACAATAATTTAATGTCCTGCTCTGGAACTTACTCAGTTTTTTATCACAGCTTTCTTAGCTGCAGGGCTTAATTAACTGGGATTTTATTTCTGGGGGGAGGAGGAGTATGAGGAATTGTCTTAAATGGGAGGCATTCCCTTTTAAAACCCCTCTTACTCTACAGCAGTCGATCATATAATTATGTATAATACATTCTGGTGTAACTCAACCTTCGGCCTGCACTACACGGGGGAAATTAACCAGCAGAGCTATTCCATAATAACTTCCGTTATTGCTATTTTGGTACAATTTAACTGTTCTGGAATAACTCCCCAGTGCAGACATTCAGTTCCAGAATAAAAGTGATTTTATTCCAGAATAATTACTCTGCTTCCGAAGGGGAATAATCATTCCAGAATAAAATCACTTCTATTTCAGAATCATATATGCAGGGAGTTACTTGGGCATAGCTCCCCAGCAAAGCTATTGTAGTGCCAGTTAATTTTCTCATGTACGCAAAAATGTTAGTAGTCTTCAGCAATGCTGTGTCTTACTATATTTATCTGTGTTTACATGCTAATCTGCATAAAATTAAGCACTAAGATTTAAATGGAATGTGTTAAACAGTGTTAATTTTCTTTTTTACTTTGTCTCACACATAAACAATTCAAGATTTTGTAATAAACATGTATCTAATCTGAAGAAAAAAAATCTGATTGAATACTTTCCTCTGCATAAATTGTATGATATAATCTGTCAGTGCAATCTGAAGTTTATTTTCTACAGTTTACAAAAATAGTCAAACAAACAAACAAGCATACATGCACACACAAAACTATTTTGGATTTGGGAATTGACTTGGTAAACATGTAAAATGACTGCAAAGGTAGCTTTAAAGCAATTATATGGAACAGATCCTCCTAGAAGATCCTCCTAGAAGCTATGCTAAGGTACATGGAGGACAGGGAGGTGATTTGAGACAGCCAGCATGGCTTCACCAAGGGCAAGTCCTGCCTGACCAACCTAGTGGCCTTCTACAATGGAGTGACTACATCAGTGGACATGGGAAGGGCTACAGATGTCATCTATCTGGACCTCTGTAAGGCCTTTGACACAGTCCCCCACAACATCCTTCTGTCTACACTGGAGAGATATGGATTTGATGGGTGGACTGTCCGGTGGGTGAGGAATTGGTTGGATGGTCACATCCAGAGGGTAGTGGTCAACATCTCAATGTCCAGATGGAGATCGGTGACGAGTGGTGTCCCGCAGGGGTCTGTATTGGGACCAGTACTGTTCAATATCCTCATCAATGACATAGTGGGATCAAGTGCACCCTCAGCAGGTTTGCAGATGACACCAAGCTGAGTGGTGCGGCTGACACGCCTGAGGGATGGGATGCCATCCAGAGGGACCTGGACAAGCTCGAGAAGTGGGCCCGTGTGAACCTCATGAAGTTCAACAAGGCCAAGTGCAAGGTCCTGCACCTGGGTCAGGGCAACCCCCTGGTATCAATACAGGCTGGGAGATGAAGGGATTGAGAGCAGCCCTGCCAAGAAGGACTTGGGGGTACTGGTGGATGAAAAGCTGGACATGAACCAACGATGTGCTCTCGCAGCCCAGAAGGCCAACAGTACCCTGGGCTGCATCAAAAGAAGCATGCCCAGCAGGTCGAGGGAGGTGATTCTGCCCCTCTGCTCTGGTGAGACCCCACCTGGAGTACTGCATCCAGTTCTGGAGTCCTCAGTACAGGAAAACATGGACCTGTTGGAGCAGGTCCAGAGGAGGGCCACAAAAATGATCAGGGGGATGGAACACCTCTCCTGTGAAGAAAGGCTGAGAGAGTTGGGGTTGTTCAGCCCGGACAAGAGAAGGCTTCAGGGAGACCTTATTGCAACCTTTCAGTACTTAAAGGGGGCTTATAAAAAAGATGGGAAAGGACTTTTTAGTAAGGCCTGTAGTGATAGGACAAGGGGGAATGGTTTTAAACTAAAAGAGGGTAGATTCAGACTAGATATAAGGAAGAAATTTTGTACGATGAGGGTGGTGAAACACTGGAAGAGGTTGCCCAGAGAGGTGGTAGATGCCCCATCCCTGGAAACATCCAAGGTCAGGTTGGACGGGGCTCTGAGCAACCTGATCTAGTTGAAGATGTCCCTGCCCATGGCAGGGGGGTTGGATTAGATGACCTTTAAAGGTCCCTTCCGATCCACACTATTCTATGATTCTATGACTGTATGATTCTATATTTCAGTCATAGTAAGGTTGCAGTCTGAATGAGCCAGAAGTACAAAAGCTGAACCTTGGAGACAACATTAATTCATTGACTTTCGTAAGTGTAAAGAGCAATAATTTGGTTTTCATGTCTGAAGAAGTTTTTCAGCAGTACTCACTAGCATTTTGGTAGTGCTTTATCTAATGCTATGACAAAAGTTGAAGTTCCCAGGTTTAACATTTGATTATAGTTCAGACTACAAAGGGCCGGCAGAAGTTTGGAGACACATCCCTACCTGGTTAGCCAGAGACTTCTTCTGAACTGGTTTGATGTTAAAAGAAACATTCCCATTGCATCTCAGTCAAATCCTGACTCTGGGCCAAGGTGCAAATTAATAAGCATTTCATGAGAATTTTTCAGTTGCCCTAGTTTCAGTGATGGGAAACTGGACATAAAAGCAAACAAACAAAAATGTTACTTAACTTTAAAGAGATTTCTGTCTATAAATTCAAAGTTTAAACTGAAAAAAAGGAAAAAAAGGACATCTCTTATGTATAAACAGTGTTGTTTTGTTTCAATTCAGATCAGAAAGTGAAGTTGGTAAACTAGTATTTATTTCAGGTTAGAAATGTTCTTTCACAGTTATTCTGCTGTCTGTGAAAATCATGTATTTTGAGTAGGATCATGACAGCTTCTGAGCTTCTTCTGTCAGGCACTCAGCACCTGTCAGAAGCAAACCCTTAGGTACTTCTTTTTAATACACAAATTTATAATATACTCTATGTTAAGGGAGTTGGCAGATAGACAGATTGGTGTGTATTTTGAAGAAATAGTAAATTGTTCTTCCACAGTGTAGTTATAGACTGCTTTCATGGTCATTAAATCCTATTTTAACTTTATCCAATAATTTTCTTTCATTTCTATTGGAAAGATAGTTTTAGACTGAAAATTGCCCCAATCATGCTGAAAATGAATGAGGACATTCCTGTAAAATTTGAGGTAAGGTATTTAGGATTATTCTGGAATTATTATAGTAAATTTTGCCTGGATTTTAATCATCTGTTCTTCAGTTCCTTTAAATTTCCAGTACTATCACCTTGGGATGAGGGCTGTATTCGGAATGCAGAGCTTATATTTAAATTAATTAAGGAGTTGAGCTGGATTAGTTGGGGATCTTTTGGGGGAGTTGGCCAATGATTTCAGGGGCAAAATCTCAAACCATATGTATGATGCCTACCTTGTTTTTAAGTTTGTCAAGACACAGAGTACACTATTGTCACGTGGCAATCTAAGTTGATTTAAAGCACAACCTAGTCTTGGTCTGCAGATGTAATCTAGAGTATGTCTTCTGCACATCTCTCCATTCTATAATTAAATGTATTAATTCAAAATCCATCTCAAAACATCCCACCTGGGAACCATGACATATTAAGTTGTTAAAAAAAACACTTAACAAGACAAGGAGGTTTCCTCTGGATAATCAGCATTACAAGATAGTTACAATAGTTACAAGAGTATGGAAGAATTTATTTATATAAGTATTTAAAACAATTTACATTCTAATCCATTTCATTCAGAGTTGTTTTCATTTAACAGATGGAGACAGTTTTGCAGAGAGTGTTTGCACCTGCAGCGTGAAGCAGCTTTTTCTGGCTATACATTTTGGTGACAGTAGACCTACAAAGTATAGACATAGTTTAGATGTATGGTTGGTAACAGCCCACTCTGAACAGTGCTCCTGCCATCTGCAAACACATTCCTGCACTCATGCCTGATAAAAGGCACAACCAATTCACAACCCCTCTCTTTCAGTAACTTGACTGGGATGTTCCTGTGCATTGCCAAAGATAACAGAATTGCTGCATTTACACTGCAGACTGATGATGGTCCTAGAGTGTGGTGCAGTGGTAGAGCAGCCACACATTTTCTTCCAGTGCTTCCCGGCTAGAAATGTGTACTTGTGCTTTATACTTCCAAGTCCAATGTTTTGTGAAGTGTCTGATTTGCTGTGTGTGAGCCCTACCTTCGCAGAAAATCCCAAGAGGTCAGATTTATTAAGTATACTGCAGTTAACATTTGACTGGCACTTCTGCATGTCCATAGTCAAGCCAAAGCTCTGCTGATCTGACAGGTTGATGGAATGCCAGCAATCCCAGACATGTGCCTCCGTTTCTTCTTCCAGCTGGACAAAAATTTCAGTTGGAAGAAAAAAAAGATGTCATTTAGAGAAACCTAAATGTTCCATAACCAAAATTGATGGGTTTGTGCTATTCAGCAACTCTTTTTCTAGGTCACCATCATTCTTGAAGGCTTTGAATCAAGTCATGAAATGTACTATATGTGGGAAACAAAGAGGCAGTAAATACCTGGCTGATTTCTTCATAAGTTTCCCAAAAACCCTGGCAATGGATATAGGGTATACTGCTGGTTGATATGGCAGAGCTTATCCAAATGCTCTCTCTAGTAGGGGCAGCACCACCCTTGCTCCAGTGGCTGCTTGGGCCAATACCTGCCTCTGAGAGCTCTTGGAAGCGTAAAGGCACTATAGGTCTCTATGAGTGGTTGACAAGGGAATACTAAAGGTTGGACAAGCCATAGTTTCTTCAGTCTCACCTCCAAAGCCCAGCTGGATACACTACAGGGTGAAAGATGGAAGAGACTGGTCAGGTTTGAACACTACCCACTGTGGATTTTTTTTCCCTTATACTTTGAAATGGATTTACAAGAAGTAAATTGAGCAGCTGGCTGGAGGTACGTTATCACAGCACTGGGAAATTCGGCGGGTATCATCAAATTTTTGTGAATTAATGTCAGGCTTCCTGAAATGCTGCATTATTTGTGCCCTGTGTGAATGCAGCCAATATTGTCTCGGTATCACTGGACCAAATCACAGAACAAAACCTGCTGATGATTTCCTGTTTCATACTCCTTATCTGCCACCCTGATGCCAGTGATTTCATAAAAGAGATATCACAGCCCATCCAGATGCACTGGACACCTGATTCATACTTCATTACAAGGCACCCCCGTTGCCTGGTCTACTTGCCTTGCCCTTGTATGCATGCATGGTTTTGATTCAAAAAAAAAAAGAAGAAAAGAAGAAAAGCAGTTAAATTTTTAAAGGCACTCAGCATGTGTTTAAGTCTCTAGATAAAATGTCTGCATTTTCAGGGAGAATTTGGCTCCTAACAACTTCCACTAGTCTGCATTAAGCACCCCTAAAAAATCGGGGCCTTATTGTGGAGGATGATTATTTTAGACATTTGGTCCTGTATAGTTAAAAAACAGATGTGTCAGACTGTGGAACCACCACCCCCAAATCGTCCCTTTTCCTGTCTAGTGCAAGGACCTTACTTTGCAGACTATCACACATAGAATGCACCTGTCCTTGCTTCACATCCTGGCTACCCTAGCGAAATTCAAATGCATATTTCCTTTCCATATTTCCTCTTGATGTCTCTCCCCCTGTGACACTGTGTCATACAAGTTGAAGAAACAGCCTGTGTAACAGAGAGTGACACAGAATAATGCATCACGTCAAATATTTTAAGCATTTTAAGGCATCACAGACCTGGAGGATTTCAGATAAAAAGAAACAATTGTTTGAATCCTAAAAAAAGTTATGAAAATCCACAGGGAATTTGATATTTATACCTGAGTTTTAATGGTGCCTCTGATTTCTGTTTAATGTGGAGGCATGTGCACAGTTATGGCTGTAATGTTAAGGCTGTAATTGCCATCAGCTTTTTAAGAGTGTTGTTTTGAAAGGTCAGACTTAACGTTGTGTGCTTTGGGGATTTTTCATTCTTTTTTTTTCCTGTGGACATTGACGATGGCAGCAGGGTTGAGCCAAAAGATATCAGTATCTTCTGGTAATTGACTCTCTGCCAAGTGACAGTGAAGTAGGATTTTCTTTGATTTTCATGTTGCTTTAGCTTCATGGCTTCCCTGATTTTGTCATTTGTGATGCTGTGTGGCAGCTGGACACACTCAGTGCTGAGGGCTGGTCTACAGAGGGGCTCTGGAAAGCTACAGTGAACCACCTAGAGGTTTTAACCCAAATTCATGCAGAGGGATGAAGATCAAAGCCCATGTGATGTGCTATTAAGTTACAAGGATAGGCCAGGAACCTCCCACAATATCTTCCTCTTTCTTTTTTCCAGGAAATTTATTCCCAGAATGCACTGACAAAAGGACCGACGTTAATTAGACTAACTAGGAGACAGAGACACATTCTTACCCCTTTACAATTTTTTTTTCTGATTTTTGTACTATTTAATCTGTTACTCTGATGAAGACTCATTTTTATTGTGTGCTGAAACATAAAGTTCACCACAAAAGACCACTTATGCCTAATCGTAAGAAAGAGAACCACTGGGGAGAAGGTAGTGAGGAGAGGCTCCAGCACAGCCACAGAAATCCAATAGCTGTTGGATGAAAACTAATTGACGTTTGAGAGAAAAAGATAAACAAAGAGGACTTGTTAAATTTAGCGTTATCAAGGAAGTGCCACCAGGTTTGTTTAACAGCCTAGCTTAGGTGAGAAAGAGCAATTCTTTTTATCAGTTGTGGGTCCCAAGACTTCCTGCATGACCAGAAAGAATACCAGCTTTGAGAGATAAGTTTCGTACATGAAACCAAAAGGAAGCAGCACTTCAAGCCTTTATAAAACTTCTGGGACTTTTGAGTCACACAAGCAATGTTTTTACAGGGAGAAAGAGTTTGCAGCGCTCATAATATAATGTTAGTTTCTGGAAGATTTCTGAAGAGTCATATAAAAAAGACTATTAGAAGTTCTTGACTGAAGCTTAGAAAAAAACCATAAAATGGTGTCAGTCTGCAGAATAGAGACACATCAGTCTCAACATGTTGGAGAGAAAGCTCAGTGGACTAGATTACCAAATCACAAATCACACAGAGTCAAAGCAAAACCGAGAGAGCATAAGGAGCCTTAAAAATTCAGCCAAGACTGGACTAGAATAAGGAGCATGAGAGATTGCTTGCTTCCAATTTTGAGCACAAACATAAGTAGCATCCAATCTTGAGACAAAGCTAAAAGCAAATCTTGCAAAAAGGCAAAGGTGGTTGTTTTTGTAGAAAATGGATGGAGGCTGAAAATATGCCTGAAACCGGGTTTCACAGAGAAAAAATGTACTGTAGAGGGACAGGAGTCCACATTAAAAAAATTAGATAGAGGAAAGCTGAACTAAATTTAAATTGGGAAATAATAAAGAAAAGGAAATTTTCCAGTACATATGCAAATTCCACAGGGAAAAGTCCTAAAATTAATATTTTCAGTATAATTAAAAGTTTGATACCAGGAGAAAAGGTAGAATAAAGAACACAATATGATTTTGTACATATAACTATGCTCAAGAGAACATAAGATCCATGACCCAACATTGTCAGGGATTTGTATATGTTGCATAAGGATCCTGCAATGTTATCCCAGCTATCCAGAAACAATGGTGTCAGGGTTCTGATGCATGAAATGGATATTTTCTAGATAATGCATACCAATTATGATAATGTCAGCTAAAGGGTTACAATCTGACAGTTCTGAATCTAAGCATTTTGCAAGGATTATTATTTTAAATACAGTATAAGAAGTGCAAGATAGCTACAATCTAATAATCTGTTAGGAAAATTATGTCTGAATTGTTAAAGGATACTTTTTCTAAAAGGCTGGAAGACAAAGTTCCAGTCTAGTTAGTACTCTAGTTAGTCCTATCAAATCACTGGGCAGCACCTTTGAAATGCACCCTGTCCCTTCCTGAATTGTTGATAGACAATTGAGAACTCAGCTACCAGGTAATATGATCACTTGTGTGACCATAAAGACTATTGTAAAGTTTTATGAACACAAAGAAGAAAAACCAAGTTGAAAATGTGTTTTGATGAAATGAACATATGAGTCTGCCATTGCACCAGCAGCTGGGGTGAAATGTACATGTGAATACAGGCACTTCTCCCGGAGATTTGCCTTCTTTGTAGGAGCTGCATTCTGAAGAAGGTAAAGACTTCAGGAAGAGTGAGGAACACCTTCAGCTTCTTCCACCACAGTACATAAAGGGGGATGGACAGCAAGAGTGTGTTTCTACTGACCCAGTCTTTGCCAGCTCAAAAATAGGTTGTCTAGCCTGAAACAGAAAGGATTCATCTACAGTCAGTCCTAGGGAAATGTGCAAATTAACCTCTGAAGCGAGGCACCTACCAAACTTCCTTGACAATAAAGGGAGCCTAGAGGACAGCTCAGATTGTATGTCTAATATGAAGATGGGTAAAATTAGCTGGGATGGATCCCATGAAGATTTTTGAAGATTCAAATCTCATGAAGGGAGCCAAAGTATCAAACAGCATTGGCAGAGGTTGCTGACCAGAACAGTAGGGGACTAAACCCCACAAGGTGCCACAGGTATCTATGTGATGAGAGAGACCTATAGAGATGTACCTGAGAGTTCTTAATGCGTGAACTATATTGACTGTACTAGCTTTCACTGCAAGGGGTAAATGTAAAATAATTGCCCCATTAAGGGCATGAAAGATTTTGTTTTGAGCTAGTAGCTGTTAGAGCTCCAACTCRTTTTATAGGCTCTAGAATAAGTGAAGCAACACATAATCCTGCTTAGTTATCATGAACAATGAACAAACATCTTCAAATCCAGCAAATGCAGTGTTAAACATGAAAAAGCTCAAACACATTGAGACTTGGAAGTGCATGCTCTTGGCACTAATGAAATCTTAACTTGTCCCTTTGGAATATCATGCAATACCAATGTGATTTCAACAAAAGCACTTGAATACCTTTGACCCAGATGAAACGAAACTGTTTTGTTAAAGACACCATGATTTACTTCTCTGCCTTTCACTGGCATCAGCAAAGAGAAATTATCTTGCATGGCTGCTCTAATCATGCATGCCCTCACCATAAAACTTCACCTGTGTTTTAAGGAGTTCAGTTTAATTCATTGGAACATGTAAACTGATGGTTTACTTGTAACACCTTGAAAAATTCATCCCGTGCCAAGAGAACAAGTGCTGTCAGCTTGCAGAGGTTACACTATGGTTTTATAACCCCAGCCCTTTGTTAAGAACAAAACTCAACTTTACGATGCCATGAGCAAGTGCCTCCAAARTCTAGAGCAAGGTTTCTGTGGTCAGAGTCCACTGCTATGCCCCCTCCTCAAGCCTAATCTGAAAGAGTTTCTTTTCTAGAATTCTTTTACTGCCGTTGACTGCCTGTATTATATGTCTTCATTTAATAGCTGTGGCTTCTGTTAAGTTTATTTACTTGCCCCTGCAGCTTTGAATGAAGGACCGCTTAAATTTAATTACTTTCTAATGCAGCTTGAATAATAAATGTGCAGCTGCTAATTGATAGCTCCTTCTCAATGAGGCTTTGTATCTCACCCTGGCCTGTCCCCTCAGGTGCTCTGGGTAACCTCATTGTTAGGATTGCTGGTTCAAATGGAAATGGATACAGGAAATTTAGATTCGACACTGTACAGTGTAGCCTAGCAAATGCGATCCACTTCTAACTTCCACAGAGGTGTGTTCAGAGGGGAACAAATGACTGTGCTGAGGACAGGAGCACATGGATTGCATGTCTGAGAGGCTAGGTTGTCATTGCCCACCCATCCCTTACAACCTAATCCTGGCTTAAAATAGGTATGGGTGAATTAACCAGAAGTTCAACTGAAGACTGAAGCAGATACAGTCACAAGTTCAGCACTCCAGAAACGTTGTCAAGGGACAACTGGCCAGCATGAAAAACATCAGCATAAACTTTGCCACTAAGCTGAGCAGCAACGAGCCCAGATGCTGTAAACAGAACTGTGAAATGATTTTTCCTTCTTTTGAAAAATTCTCAACCACAGATTGCTTTTTTCAATATTAGGATAAACCCAAGCATCACTCCACTACCCAGGAAGCCAATGACTGGTGTTTCCTACTCTCACCTGGGATGGGGCAGACTGAAGTCTAAGGCTCTGGCCTGAGTCAGGCCCTCTCAGACATGTGTTCCACTTCCTAGAGGAGTGCCCTGACTACACTGGACCTTAGATTGTTCAGGAGCAGACAACCATCTCACCAATAGCTCTGGAGGAGGGAAGAACAGTACTGCTCCGACAGAAGGTAAATAATAATTTAGGGCCCATACAGATGGCCCGGTTTTAGTCCAAAGTGAAATGATCTTGCCAAAACAGAAGTAACCATTATGCATTGTTTAAATGGGAACTCAATATGTGAAGATAAAGCCTTTGCTGCAACAAGCCTGGGGAGTTGTCAGGTAGAAGCAGTGGCTACTAAGTGGTGCTGCAGGATATGAGTCAGCACCCAGAGATTTGGATGAAACTTTTCATATGAAGTGCTAAAGAGATGCACTGTGCAGTAGCACAGACAGACTACTTAGGATGCCATTGACTGCTAAAGCACTCAACAGTTTTTCCCTTTGAAAAAAAAAGAGGCATGTAGAAGTTCCTTTACATGTCACACTTACAGAGAAGCAAGCGTACACAGATTATTCTTGTACTCTCAAGTTTTGCACTGAATGCTTGATAGGAATACTCTGGGAAAATCAGAAGTGCATATATAAACCTTAAAACTATTTCCAGATGGCTGAAGCTATCATTTCACTTAGAAAGCCTATTATGAGTTCTTTGTGTTATTATTCCAGCTGATGTAAAATCAACATCATGCTAGGCACTACACTAGAGAGTATTCAAAGGCAATTGTCCGAAGTTACTTGGGGGTTTGGCATAAATCGTGCTCTCAAAGAAAAGGGAAAAGCTTGTTCTTTGTGTCATAATATAAGGAGTAGTCTGGAAATGACGTCCTTATACTGTGATTGTAAGCTCCAAATCTATGGCAGTGTATCCATGCAGTTTTGGAATCTGCTTCCTGTACTCTGGAAGTACATAGAGATTTATGTAGCAACCTTGCTTGTACTGAGTATAACATACAGCCCTACATGAAATATTTGGTTATTCTGGTTTGCTGGAGCAACTGATAAACAACAGCAAGCTTCCATTTGTATATGAGGATTTTCAGTCTTCTATGCTCATGTACAGAATATTATTATTGTATAAGGATTTAACCAGACAATGTTTTCAAACAAAAGCAGTAGCCATACATTCTTGCAAGAGATAAAGATTGGTCAGAAACACATTCACAGTTTATTACCAACCTTTCTAAACTTTCTACAAGTCAGATGAATTGCCAGGCAGGTTTTCTTTTTTTTAAAAAAGCTGTTCTTCAAAAGCTCTCTCTTTGCTTTGTAGTTTCATTGGAGATAAAACAACTGTGCACATGTATGTTTCTGAATGTGCATCTGTGCTTTTCTAGTTACTGTATTTATTTGTTTTGTTCTTCCATATCTTCCTTTTTCTTTGCATATCTGCCTCCAACGTGATAGAAATTGCTGTGCTCAAACTCTTCCTGTCTCCTTGTCTTTCTCGGTTCATCCTTTTCATATGACCTTGGCATATTTTCTTCTCTGTTGCCATTCCTAAATATTGTTTTCTCTTTCAGGGCCAACTTTTTTGACTTCTTTGCTCCCATTATCACTTTTATGATTCTTCTTTTAAAACAGATCATAAAAATCTTTCCTTTGTTTTTTGTTTTATGTCTCTGTCTCCCCTTTCCTTCTTGTAAAAACACTGCCTGTTTTCTCTGGGAGCTATTAGGTGTCATTTATCGTTTTAATGCTCTATCACTTTGTTTCCTTTACACTATAGCTTTAGATAACAGAGGATATGTAAAAATATACATAGTTTTGAAATAATTAAATGCAATACAAGAAAAAATACAATACAAAAATGAGGAAAAATAGACTCTAGTGAACTATATGGCAAAGGGCAAATGCTGTTAGCTTATTTTGGTACTGGACCCTACTGAGATCCTACTTTGCTCCACACAACAGCCCTGATAATGCAGTGAACACCCGTGGCTGTGTTCTCGTAGCTGTGTGCACGCTGCATATACGTTATACATACACCTCTTTCTGAGTGTAGGAGGGAAGCAGAATGAGAAACTATGAGCAACTGTTTAGAACAACTTTTACCTCATTACAATACTTTTCTTAAAAATATAAAGTGAAAATGCAGGTCTGCTGTATAGACAGGAGACTTTGCAGCATTCAGCCCTTAAAGTTTAGGATTTTAGAGGTCCTGCTGACAGCCTTTCCTCCAGCACCTCTGATTTTCAGTCTCTGGTTTCTGGGCTGCTGTTATCACTCAGCCTTTCATTTTACATTGAATATGCTAATAAGGGATTTCTGACATCAATAAATCACAATCACAATAAATCACAGGCATAATCCAGTTGGTCAGAAAACACCTGCAATATTTGAATTCATTCCTTCCAGTGGCAAATACCTTATCGTAATGTGTCGTCAGCTCCAGAATGCAATATCTTTATCAGAAACTTAAGTTCTAAGATGACACCATTTTTTTTTGTTATTAATGATCAGGTCTGGGTAAATGTGACAGAATATTTCAGGTGAATATTCAGCATTTGCAAGGATGTCTTCTGATTGTTTTCCATGGTGAATTTATTAGAGACAGATCATCAGAAATGGTGAAAAATGGATAGTTAGATTGGAGGGAAAACTAAGATTAAATTCAGGTTACATGAGGTGTTTTGTTTTTTTTTTTTAAAGTTTATTTTCAACCAATAGGTCAACTTAAATAGGATCTAGAGCTCAAATTGTTGCTTGCTGTCCTGGTTCCAGCTGGGATAGAGTTAATTTTCTTTCTACTAGCTGGTATAGTGTCATGTTTTGGATTTGGTATGAGAAGAATGTTGATGGCGCACTGATGTTTTAGTTGTTGCTAAGTGGTGCTTACACTAGTCATGGACTTTTCAGCTTCCCATGCTCTGCTGGGTGCACAAGAAGCTGGGAGGGGAGCCTAGCCAGGACAGCTAACCCAACTGGCCAACGGGGTATTCCATACCATATGATGTCATGCTCAGTATATAAACTAGGAGGCGTGGTGCAGGAGGCAGCGATCACTGCTGGGGGACTGGCTGGGCATCCATCAGCAGGTGGTGAGCAATTGCATCGTTCATCACTTGCTTTGTATATTCTATTATTATTATTATTATTATTATTACTACTACTACTACTACTACTACTACTACTACTACTACTACTACTTTACTTTATTTTATTTCAATTATTAAACTGTTTTTATCTCAACCCACAAGTTTTCTCACTTTTACCCTCCCGATTCTGTCCCCCATCCCACCAGAGGTGGGGGGAGTGAGCGAGCGGTTGTGTGGTGTTCAGTTGCTGGCTAGGGTTAAACCATGACAGTCCCTTTTGGGGCCCAATGTGGGGCTCGAAGGGTTTGAGATAACAACAGATTAACTAGACTGTATTAAGGAATTTATATCTGTTAACAGTTGCGGGTCACAATATTGATTCATCTGTTCTCGATATTAGTTTATCTGATCTGCACCATGCTCTTGTTTTTGCTGTACATGTTAAAGATTGGTGTTGGTYTCTGCAGTCTGCTGTGCTCTGCAGTGATTAGTGATGTTTTGCCTGGGAGATTTGTTATTAAAACACTGGCCTTGAGCATTATCTGGTATCTGGGTTTTGTACTGAAGCCATAACTGTACTTTGGGTACCACCTCATGGAGACAATTAGCAATTATATGTCTTCCTCTGAGAGGTTTTTTTATGGAGGCAATATAGGATGGCCCCTTCACTACTTCCTTCTCTGATGTTTTCTCCTTTGTTACAACAACTTGTCAGTATCTTGAACATCCCTGGGTAGTTAAGATACACCTATTGGTATTTCTTGGGAATATTGTTTCAGTTTTGTCTAAGGCTAATAAGCAATTTAAGAATATCATGCAGAGATCTGCCCCAAGGCTGGATAGTTATGAGTGGCAGGCTCTGTGGCATAGCATGGGCAAATGCCTAGGACGGTGGGCACCCCCAGTGTTTTGGAACTTCACCCCYGAACAAGTGCAAAATCCTGAGAAGTTAGTAGAATATTTGGAAAAAGTATGCTGTCACCCTGGCAATTCTAGGGAGACACAAATCACTGCAATGTGCTGGGGCCTGGCCCATGCCTACCGAGCCCTGTTCAACACTATTCAGAACCCTCAAGGGGAACAAAAGGTCTCTGGATCTGAGGAAGAAACAACAGGCATGGTGGCTACCCCAGCCCCCACAGCAGGCACGGCGGCTACTCCACCCCCTGCAACAGAGAACCAACCCCTGCTTGTATCAGTCACCCCTATACAAAAGAAGAAATACACAAGAAAATCAGCTCATTTAGTAAGGGATGAAGATGAACCAGGGCCATCACGAGAACAGGAGGAGGAAGAGGCAGAACCCGTAAATGAGTTGGTAACCACCCGATCCCTATCCCTGAGTGAGCTGCAAGATAYGCRAAAAGATTTCAGCCSYCGTCCAGGCGAGCACATTGTCACCTGGCTGCTCCGATGCTGGGATAATGGGGCCATTGGCCTGGAACTAGAGGGTAGGGAAGCCAAGCAGCTGGGATCCCTTTCTAGGGAAGGGGGCATTGACAAAGCAATTGGAAAAGGGGCACAAGTCCTCAGCCTCTGGAGGCGACTCCTGTCAGGCATGAAGGAAAGGTATCCCTTCAAGGAAGATGTTATACGTCACCCAGGCAAGTGGACCACCATGGAGAGAGGTATCCAGTACCTGAGGGAATTAGTTGTGCTGGAGGTGATTTATGATGACCTGAACAATGAGCAGTTATCCAAAGATCTAGATGAAGTCAAATGCACCCGACCCATGTGGGGGAAGTTTGTACGGAGCACACCAGCGTCGCATGCCAACTCATTGGCAATAATGGCCTGGAAAGATGGAGAGGAATAAACAGTGCATGAATTGGCTGGCCAGATCCGGCAATACGAAGAAAGCCTCTCTTCCTCCCTATGGGCCTACATCTCTGCTGTGGAGAAACTGTCCGAAAAAATGTCTCAGGAGTTCCAGCAACTCCAAGAGGATATGTCCTACTCCCCACCTGCATGGACTAGTATCTCAGCCTAGGAGTAAGCGTCCCTCTGCTCAAGAGAGAAGATATCGTGGATACACACCACGGGGCACCCTGTGGTTTTACCTGTGTGACCATGAAGAGGACA